>JAOTRI020120534.1:0-12195 GCA_028564885.2 Zoanthus sanctaehelenae
CTTTTGGGGCTCCTAATTTTTTTTTCTTTTTTTTTCCCGAGTTCTCCATACCTTAAGATCATGTTTTTATTATTCAATCTTTAATATACTCACCTTGGAGGTTTTTTGGTATCATCTTGTTATGTACTAAGGTGACAGCGTGATGCTGTTATTGAGTTTATGTGCGACAGTCATTACTAGGTTGTGTGGCCTCACGATTAGGTTCCAGTCAGACCCGGAATTTCGACGCTTGCTCACCGTAGAGTCTCCTGTAGCTCATTTGGTTAGAGAATCCGACTAGATCACGGAAGCTCGTGGGTTCAAATCCCATCTGGTTTTTCGTTTTTTTTTTTCAGAGTTCTCCATACCTTTAAATCATGTTATTTTTATTCAATCTTTAATATACTCACCATGGAGGTTGGTTGTCCGCATCTTATTACGCATTAAGATGACAGCGCGATGCTGTTAGTGAGTTCATGTGCGTAAGTTATTGCTAGACTGTGTGGGCGGGCGATGCGGTTCCAGTTTAGACCCGGAAAATTGACCCTTGCTTACCATAAGGTCTCCATTAGCTCAGTTGTTTAGAGCATCCGACTAGATCACGGAATGTCGTGGGTTCATATCCCATCTGGGGTTTGGATTTTTTTTATCCTTTTTTTTCTTTTTTTTTCCCGGGTTCTCCATACCCTAAGATCATGTTTTTAATAATCAATCTTTAATATACTCACCTTGGAGGATGGTTGGCCGCATTTTGTTAGGTATTAAGGTGACAGTGCGATTCTGTTAGTGATTTCATGTGCGTCAGTCATTGCTAGCCTGTGTGGCCGCGCGATGCGGTTCCAATCTAGACCGAAAACTCGAACCTTGGTAACCATATAGTTTCCAGTAGCTCAGTTGGTTAGAGTATCGGAATAGATCACGGAAGGTCATGGGTTCAAATCCCATCTGGGGTTCGGATTTTTTTCCGAGTTCTCCAAACATTTAGATCATGTTATTCTTATTCAATCTTCAATATACTCATTTTGAAGGTTGGTTGGCCGCATCTTGTTTTGCATTAATGTGAGGGTGCGATGCTGTTAGTGAGTTCATTTGCGACAATAATTGCTAAGCTGTGTGGCCGGGCGATGCGGTTTCAGTCTAGACTCGGAAAATTGACCCTTGCTCACCATAAAGTCTCCATTAGTTCAGTTGGTTAGAGCATCCGACTAGATAACGAGAGGTCGTTGGTTCAATTCCCATCTGGGGTTACGTTTTTTCTTCCGACTTCTCCATACCTTTAGATCTTATTATTCTTATTCGATCTTTAATATACTCACTTTGGAGGTTGGTTGGCCGCATCTTGTTTTGCATTAATGTTACAGTGCGATGCTGTTAGTGAGTTCATGTGCGTTAGTCATTGCTAGGCTGTGTGGCCGCGCGATGTGGTTCGAACCTAGACCCGAAAACTCGACCCTTGCTAACCATATAGCTTCCAGTAGCTCAGTCGGTTAGAGTATCCGACTAGATCACGAAAGGTCATGGGTTCAAATACCATCTGGTGGTCGGATTTTTTGTTCCGAGTCTTCATCTTTTAAGATTATGTTATTATTAATCAATCTTTAATATACTCACCTTGGAGGTTCGTTGGCCGCATCTTGTTAGGCAGTAAGGTGACAGTGCGATGCTGTTAGTGAGTTCATGTGCGTCAGTCATTGCTAACTGTGTGGCCGCGCGATGCGGTTTCAGTATAGACCCGGAAAAGCGACCCTTGCTCACAAAAAAGTGTCCATTAGCTCAGTTGGGTAGAGCATTTGACTAGATCATGGAGGGTCGTTGGTTCAAATCCCATCTGGGGTTCGGATTATTTTTTGCGAGTTTTCCAAACCTTTAGATCATGTTATTATTCTTCAATCTTTAAATTACTCACCTTGGAGGTTGGTTGGCCTCATCTTGTTATGCATTAAGGTCACAGCGTGATGCTGTTAGTGAATTCATGTTCACCTTGGAGGATCACGGAAGGTCGTGGATTCAAATCCCATCTTGGGCTCGGATTTTTTTTCCGAGTTTTGCATACCTTAGGATCATGTTTTTATTATTCAATCTTTAATATACTCACCTTGACGGTTGGTTGGCCGCATCTTGTTATGCATTATGGTGACAGCGCCATGCTGTTAGTGAATTCATGTGCGTCGGTCATTGCTAGGCTGTGTGGCCGCTCAAAACGATTCCAGTCAGAGCCGGAAAAGCGACCATTGCTCACCATAGAGTCTCCAGTAGCTCATTTGGTTAGAGAATGCGACTAGATCACGGAAGCTCGTGGCTTCAAATCCCATCTGGTGGTCGGACTTTTTTTTTCTGAGTTCTCCATACTTTAAGATCATGTTATTAAAATTCAATCTTTAATATACTCACCTTGTAGGTTGGTTGGGGTCATCTTGTTATGCTTTAAGGTGACAGCGCGACGCTGTTAGTGAGTTCATGTGCGTCAATCAATGCTAGCTTGTGCGGCCGCGCGATGCTGTTCCAGCCTAGACCCGGAAAATCGACCCTTGGTCACCATATAGTCTCCAGTAGCTCAGTTTGTTAAAGATTCCGACTAAATCACGGAAGGTAGTATGTTCAAATCCCATCTGGGGCTCTGATTTTTTTTCCCGAGTTCTCCATACCTTAAGAGCATGTTATTTTTTTCAATCTTTAATATACTCACCTTGGACGTTGGTTGGCCTCATCTTGTTATGCATTAAGGTGACAGCGAGATGCTGTTAGTGAGTTCATGTTCACCTTGGAGGATCACGGAGGGGCGTGTGTTCAATACCAAAATGGGGCTCCTATTTTTTTCCGAGTTCTCCATACCTTAAGATCATGTTATTATTATTCAGTCTTTAATTGACTCACCTTGGAGGTTGGTTGGCTTCAACTTGTTAGGCATTAAGGTAACAGCGCGATGTTGTTAGTGAGTACATGTGCATCAGTCATTGCTAAGCTGTGTGGCAGCGCGATGCGGTTCCAGTCTAAACCCGGAAAATTGACCCTTTCTCACCATACACTCTCCAGAAGCCCAGTTGGTTAAAGCATCCGACTAGATCACGCTGGGTCGTGGGTTCATATCCCATTTGCTGCTCGGATTTTTTTATTCCGGGTTTTCCGTACCGTATATCATGTTATTATTATTCAATCTTTAATATACTCATTTTGGAGGTTGGTTGGCCTCATCTTGTTATGCTTTAAGGTGACAGCGCGATGCTGTTAGTGAGTTCATGTGCGTCAGTTATTGCTAGGCTGTGGGAGCGTGCGATGCGGTTCCAATCTAGATCCAAAAACTCGACCCTTGCTAACCATAGAGTTTCCAGTAGCTCAGTTGGTTAGAGTATCAGACTAAATCACGAAGAGTCATGGGTTCAAATCCCATCTGGTATTTGGATTTTTTGTTCCTAGTTTTCATACTTTAAGATTATTGTTATTATTAATCAATTTTTAATATACTCATTTTGGAGGTTCGTTGGCCGCATCTTGTTAGGCAGTAAGGTGACAGTGCGATGCTGTTAGTGAGTAAATGTGCGTCAGTCATTGAAAAGCTGTGTGGCCGCGCGATGCAGTTTCAGTATAGACCCGGAAAATCGACCCTTGCTCACCATATAGTTTTTAGTAGCTCAGTTGGTTAGAGTATCAGACTAGATCACAAAGGGTCATGGTTTCAAATCCCATCTGGTGGTCGGATTTTTTGTTCCGAATCTTCATACTGTAAGAATATGTTATTATTAATCAATCTTTAATATACTCACCTTGGAGGTTCGTTGCCGCATCTTGTTAGGCATTAAGGTGACAGCGCGATGCTGTTAGTGAGTTTATGTGCGTCAGTAATTGCTAGGCTGTGTGGCCGCGCGATGTGGTTCCAGTATAGAAGAAGAAAATTGACCCTTGCTCATTATAGAGTCTGCAGTACTTCAGTTGGTTAGAGCATCCGACTAGATCACGGAAGGTTTTGGGTTCATATCCCTTTTGGGGCTCGGATTTTTTTTTTTTTTCCCGAGTTCTCCATACCTTATGATCATGTTATTATTATTCAATCTTTAACATACTCACCTTGAAGGTTGGTTGGTATCATCTTGTTATGCATTAAGGTAACAGTGCGATGCTGTAAGTGAGTTCCTGTGCGTCAATCATTGCTAGGCTCTGTGGCCGCGCGATGTTTTTCCAGTCTAGAACCGGAAAATTGACCCTTTCTCACCATAGAGTCTCCAGTAGCTCAGTTAGTTAGAGCATCCGACTAGATCACGGAGGGTCGTGGGTTTCTAATCCCATTTGCTGCTCGGACTTTTTTTTCCGAGTTCTCAATACCGTAAAATCATGTTATTATTATTCAATCTTTAATATACTCACCTTGGAGGTTGGTTGGCCGCATCCTGTTATGCATTAAGGTGACAGCGCGATGCTATTAGTGAGTTCATGTGCGTCAGTCATTGCTAGGCTGTGTGGCAGCGCGATGTGGTTCCATTATAGAAAAAGAAAATTGACCCTTGCTCAACATAGAGTGTCCAATAGCCAACTCGGTTAGAGCAACCGACTAGATCACGGAAGATCGTATGTTAATATCCCATCTGGTGCTCGGATTTTTATTCTTTTTTTTTTCTTCTTTTTCCCGAGTTCTCCATAACTTGAGATCATGTTATTATTATTTAATCTTTAATATACTCACCTTGAAGGTTGGTTGGTATCATCTTGTTATGCATTAAGGTAACAGTGCGATGCTGTAAGTGAGTTCATGTGCGTCAATCATTGCTAGGCTCTGTGGCCACGCGATGCGGTTCCAGTCTAGACCCGGAAAATTGACCCTTTCTCACCATAGAGTCTCCAGTAGCTCAGTTGGTTAGAGCATCCGACTAGATCACGCAAGGTCTTGGGTTCATATCCCTTTTTGGTTCCGGATTTTTTATTCTTTTTTTTTCTTTATTTTTCCCGAGTTCTCCATACCTTAAGATCATGTTAATATTATTCAATCTTTAATATACTCACCTTGGAGGTTGGTTGGTATCATCTTGTTATGCATTAAGGTGACAGCGCGATGCTGTTAGTGAGTTTATGTGCGACAGTCATTGCTAGGCTGTGTGGCCGCGCTATGTTGTTTCAGTCTGAACCAGGAAAATCGACCCTTGTTCACTAAGAGTCTCCAGTAGCTCAGTTGCTTAGAGCATCCGACTAGATCATGGAAGGCCGTTGGTTCATATCCCATCTTGAGCTTGAATTTTTTTTTCTTTTTTTTTCGTTTTTTTCCCGAGTTCTCCATATCTTAAGATCATGTTATTATTATTCAATCTTTAATATATTCACCTTGGAGGTTGGTTGGCCGCATCTTGTTAGGCATTAAGGTGACAGTGCGATGCTGTTATTGAGTTCTTGTGCGTCAGTCATTGCTAAGCAATGTGGCCGCGCGATGCGGTTTAAGTATAGACCCGGAAAATCGACCCTTGCTCACAATAAAGTCTCCATTAGCTCAGTTGGGTAGAGCATCCGACTAGATCACGGAGGGTCGTTGGTTCAACTCCCATCTGGGGTTCGGATTAATTTTTGCGAGTTCTCCATACCTTTAGATCATGTTATTAATATTTAATCTTTAATATACTCACCTTGGAGGTTGGTTGGCCGCTTCTTGTTATGCATTAATGTGACAACGCGATGCTGTAAGTGAATTCATGTTCACCTTGGAGAATCACGGAAGGTTGTGGGTTCAAATGCCATCTTGGGCTTGGATTTTTTTTCTTTTTTTTCCCGAGTTGTCATTACTTTAAGATCTTGTGTTTATTATTCAATCTTTAATATACTCACCTTGGAGGTTGGTTGGCCGAATCTTGTTATGCATTAAGGTGACAGCGCTATGCTGTTAGTGAGTTCATGTTCACCTTGGAGGATCACGGAGGGTCGTGGGTTCTAATCCCATCTTGGGCTCAGATTTTTTTTTTCCCGAGTTGTCCATACCTTAAGATCTTGTGTTTATTATTCAAACTTTAATATACTCACCTTGGAGGTTGGTTAGCCGCATCTTGTTATGCATTAGGGTGACAGCGCCATGCTATTAGTGAGTTCATGTGCGTCAGTCATTTCTAGGCTGTGTCGCCGCTCGATACGGTTCCAGTCAAACCCGGAAAAGCGATCCTTGCTCACCATAGAGTCTCCAGTAGCTCAATTGGTTAGAGCATCCGACTAGATTACGGAGGGTCGTGGGTTCAAATGCCATCTTGGGCTCTGAGTTTTTTTTTTCCCGAGTTGTCCATACCTTAAGATCATGTAATTATTTTTCAATCTTTAATATACTCACCTTGTAGGTTAGTTGGCTTTGTTATTCTTATTCAATTTTTAATATACTCACCTTGGAGATTGGTTGGCCGAATCTTGTTATGCATTAAGGTGACAGCGCGATGCTGTTAGTGAGTTCATGTGGGTCAGTCATTGCTAAGCTGTGTTGACGCGCGATGTGGTTCCAGTCTAGAACAAAACATTCGACCCTTGCTCACCATAGAGTGTCCAGTAGCTCAATTGGTTAGACCATCCGACTAAATCACGGAAGGTCGTGAGTTCATATCACATCTGGGGCTCGGATTTTTTTTTCTTTTTTTTTCTTTTTTTTCCCGAGTTCTCCATACCTTAATATCATGTTTTTATTATTCAATCTTTAATATACTCACCTTGGAGGTTGCTTGGCCGCATCTTCTTAGGCATTAAGGTGACAGTGCGATGCTGTTATTGAGTTCTTGTGCGTCAGTCATTGCTAAGCTGTGTGGCCGCGCGATGCGGTTTCAGTATAGACCCGAAAAACCGACCCTTGCTCACAATAAAGTCTCTATTAGCTCAGTTGGGTAGAGCATCCGACTAGATCACGGAGGGTCGCTGGTTCAAATCCCATCTGGGGTTCGGATTACTTTTTGCGAGTTCTCCTTACCTTTAGATCATGTTATTATTATTCAATCCTTAATATACTCACCTTGGAGATTGGTTGGCCGCATCTTGTTATGCATTAAGGCGACAGCACGATGCTGTTAGTAAGTTCATGTGCGTGAGTTTTTGGTAGGCTGTCTTTCCGCGCGTTGTGGTTCCAGTCTATACCAGGAAAATTGACCCTTGATCACCATAGAATCTCCAGTAGCTCAGTTGGTTAGAGCCTACGACTAGATCACGGAAATCCGTGGGTTCATATCCCATCTGGGCTCGACTTTTTTTTCTTTTTTTTTTCCCGAGTTCTCCATACCTTAAGTTCATGTTATTAAAATTCAATTTTCAATATACTCACCTTGGAAGTTGTTGGCCTCATCTTGTTATGCATAAAGGTGACAGCGCGATGCTCTTAGTGAATTCATGTTCACCTGGGAGGATCACGGAGGGTCGTGGATTCAAATCCCATCTAGGGCTCGGATTTTATTTTCCGAGATTTCCATACCTTAAGATCATGATTTTTTTTTCAATCTTTAATGTACTCACTTTGGAGGTTGGTTGGCCGCATCTTGTTATGCATTAGGGTGACAGCGCCTTGCCGTTAGTAAATTCATGTGCGTCAGTCATTGCTAAGCTGTGTGGCCGCGCGAAACGGTTTCAGTCTAGACCAGAAAAATCGACCCTTGCTCATCATAGAATCGTCAGTACCTCAGATGGTTAGAGCATCCGATGAGATCACGGAAGTCCGTGGGTTCATATCCCATCTGGGGCTCGACTTTTTTTTTCTTTTTTTTTTTCCCGAGTTCTCCATACCTTAAGTTCATGTTATTAAAATTCAATTTTTACTATACTCACCTTGGAGGTTGGTTGGCCTCATCTTGTTATGCATAAAGGTGACAGCTCGATGCTCTTAGTGAATTCCTTTTTACCTGGGAGGATCACGGAGGGTCGTGGATTCCAATCCCATCTTGGGCTCGGATTTTATTATCCGAGTTCTCGATACGTTAAGATCATGTTGTTATTATTCAATCTATAATAAACTTTTCTTGGATGTTGGTTGGCCGCATCTTGTTTTGCATTAAAGTGACAGCGTAATGCTGCTAGTGAGTTCGTGTGCGTCAGTCATTGCTAGGATGTGTGGCCGCGCGAGGCGGTTCCAGTCTAGACCAGGAAAGTCGACTCTTGCTCACCATAAAGTCTCCAGTAGCTGATTTGGTTAGAGAATCCGACTAGATCACGGAGGGTCGCCGGTTCAAATCCCATCTGTTGGTCGGATTTTTTTTCCGAGTTCTCCATACTTTATGATCATGTTATTATTATTCAATCTTTAAAAAACTCACCTTGTAGGTTGGTTGGCCGCAACTTGTTAGCCATTAAGGTGACAGCGCGGTGCTGTTAGTGATTTCATATATGAAAGTCATTGCTACGCTGTGTGGCCGCGCGCTGCGGTTCCAGTCTAGACCCGGAAAATCGACCCTTGGTCACCAAAGAGTCTCCATTAGCTCAGTTTGTTAGAGCATCTGACTAGATCACGGAGAAACATGGGTTCAAATCCCATCTGAAATTCGGATTTTTTTTTCTTTTTTTTCCCGAGTTCTCCAAACCTTAAGATAAGGTTATTATTATTCAGTCTTTAATATACCTTCCTTGGAGGTTGGTTGGCCTTTTCTTGTTATGCATTAAGGTGACAGCGCAATGCTGTTAGTGAGTTCATGTTCACTTTGGAAGATCACGGAGGGACGTGGGTTCAAATCCAATTTGGGGCTCCTTTTTTTTTCCGAGTTCTCCATAACTTAAGATCATATTATTATTATTCAATCTTTAATATACTGACCTTGGAGGATGGTCGGCCTCATCTTGTTATGCATTAAGGTAACAGCACGATGCTGTAAGTGAGTTCATGTGCGTCAATCATTGCTAGGCTGTGTGGCCGCGCGATGCTGTTCCAATCCAGACCCGGAAAATTGACTCTTTCTCAACATAAAGTCTCAAGTGGCTCAGTTGGTGAGAGCATCCGACTAGATCACGGAGGGTCGTGGAGTCAATTCCCATTTGCTACTCGGATTTGTTTTTCCAAGTTCTCCATACCTTAAGATCATGTTATTATTAATCAATTTTTAATATATTGACTTTGGAGGTTGGTTGGCCATATCTTGTTATGCATTAAGAAGACAGCGCGATGCTGTTAATAAATTCATGTTCACCATGGAGGATCAAGGAAGGTCTTGGGTTCAAATCCCACGTTGGGCTCCGATTTTTTTCCGAGTTTTCCATATCTTAAAATCATGCTTTTATTATTCAATCTTTAATATACTCACTTTGGAGCTTGGTTGGCCGCATCTTGTTATGCATTAAGGAGACAGCGCGATGCTGTTAGTGAGTTCATGTGCCTCAGTCTGTGCTAGTCTGTGTGGCCGTGCGATGCGGTTCCAGTCTAGATCCGTAAAATTTACAATTGCTCACCATAGAGTCTCCATTAGCTTAGTTGCTTAGAGCATCCGACTAGATCACGGAGGGTCGTGTGTTGAAATCCCATCTTGGGCTCGGATTTTTTTTTCCGAGTTCTCCATACCTTAAGATCATGTTGTTATTATTCAATATTTAATATACTAACCTTGGAAGTTAGTCGGTCGCATCTTGTTATGCATTAAGATGACAATGCGATGCTGTTAGTGAGTTCATGTGCGTCAATCATTGCAAGGCTGTGTGGCCGCGCGATGCCAATCAAATCAAGACCCGGAAAATCGACCCTTCCACTCCATAGAGTCTCCAGTCGCTCAATTTGTTAGAACATCTGATTAGATAACGGAGGGTCATGGGTTCAAATCCCATCTGAAACTCGGGTTTTTTATTTCTTTTTTTTTCCGAGTTCTCCATACCTTAAGATCATGTTATTGTTATTCAATCTTTAATATACTCTCCTTGGAGGTTGGTTGGCCTCTTCTACCTATGCATTAAGGTGAAAGCGCGATGCTGTTATTGAGTTCATGTTCACCTTGGAGGATCACGGAGGGTTGTGGGCTCGAATCCCATATGGGGTTCGTAGTTTTTTTCCGAGTTCTCCATACCTTAAGATCAAGTTATTACTATTCAGTCTATAATATACTCACCTTGATCGTTCGTTGTTCTCATCTTGTTATGCATTAAGGTAACAGCGCAATGCTGTAAGTAAGTGTATGTGCGTCAATCATTGCTAGGCTCTGTGGCCGCGCGATGGGGTTCTAGTCTAGACTCGGAAAATTGACCCGTTCTCACCATAGAGTCTCCAGTAGCTCAGTTGGTGAGAGCATCCGACTAGATCCAGGAGGGTCGTTGGTTCAAATCCCATTTGCTGCTCGGATTTTTTTTCCGAGTTCTCCATACCGTAAGATCATATTATTATTATTGAATCTTTAATATACTCACCTTGGAAGTTGGTTGGTCGAATCATGTTATGCATTAAGATGACAGCGCGATGCTGTTAGTGATTTTATGTTCGTAAGTCATTGCTAGGCTGTGTGGTCGCGCGATGCGGTTCCGATCTAGACCCGAAAAATCGAGCCTTGCTAACCATATAGATTCCAGTAGCTCAGTTGCAATTGGTTAGAGTATCCGACTAGATCACGTAGGGACATGGGTTCAAATCCCATCTGGTAATCTGATTTTTTTTTCCGAGTTTTCCATACCTTAAGATTATGTTTTTATTATTCACTCTTTAATATACTCAACTTGGAGGTTGGTTGGCCTCATCTTGTTTTCCATTAAGGTGACAACGCTGTGCTGTTAGTGACTTCATCTGCGTCAGTCATTGGTAGGCTTTGTTGCCGTTCGATGTGGTTCCAGTCTAAATCCGGAAATCGACCCTTGTTCCCCATAAAGTCTCCAGTAGCTCAGTTGGTTAGAGCATCCGACTAGATCATGGAGGGTTGTGGGATCAAATCCCGTCTGGGGCTCGGATTTTTTTCACGAATTCTTTCTATTTTAAGATCATGTTATTATTATTCAATCTTTAATATACTCTCCTTGGAGGTTAACGTTGTTTGGCCTCTTCTTCCTATGCATTAAGGTGACAGGGCGATGCTGTTAGTGAGTTCATATTCACCTTGGAGGATCACGGAGGGTCTTGGGTTAAAATCCCACCTCGGGCTCCGATTTTTTTCCGCGTTTTCCATATCTTAAAATCATGCTTTTACTATTCAATCTTTAATATACTCAACTTGGAGCTTGGTTGGCCGCATCTTGTTATGCATTAAGGTGACAGCGCGATGCTGTTAGTGAGTTTATGTGCCTCAGTCTGTGCTAGTCTGTGTGGCCGCGCGATGCGGTTCCAGTCTAGATCCGGAAAATTGACCCTTGCTCACCATAGAGTCTCCATTATCTCAGTTGCTTAGAGAATCCGACTAGATCACGGAGGCTCGTGTGTTGAAATCCCATCTTGGGCTCGGACTTTTTTTTCCGAGTTCTCCATACCTTAACATCATGCATGTTGTTATTATTCAATCTTTAATATACTCACCTTGGAAGTTATTTAGTCGCATCTTGTTATGCATTAAGATGACAGTGCGATTCTGTAAGTGATTTCATGTGCGTCAGTCATTGCTAGGCTATGTGGCCGCGCGATGCGGTTCCATACTAGACCCGAAAAATCGAGCCTTGCTAACCATAAAGATTCCAGTAGCTCACTTGGTTAGAGTATCCGACTAGATCACGTAGGGACATGGTTTCAAATCCCATCTGGTAATCTGATTTTTTTTGCCGAGTTTTCCATACCTTAAGATTATGTTTTTATTATTCAATCTTTAATATAATCAACTTGGAGGTTGGTTGGCCTCATCTTGTTTTGCATTAAGGTGACAACGCGATGCTGTTAGTGACTTCATCTGCGTCAAACATTGCTAGGCTTTGTGGCCGTTTTATGTGGTTCCAGTCTAAACCCGGAAATCGACCCTTGTTCACCATAAAGTTTCCATTAGTTCAGTTTGTTAGAGCATCCGACTAGATCACGGAGGGTCGTGGGATCAAATCTCATCTTGGGCTCGGGTTTTTTTTTTCCGAGTTCTCCATACCTTAAGATCATGTTATTGTTATTCAATCTTTAATATACTCACCTTGGCAGTTGGTTCGCCGCATCTTGTTATGTATTAAAGTGACAGCGCGATGCTGTTAGTGAGTTCATGTGCGTCAGTCATTGCTAGGCTGTGTGGCCTCGCGATGCGGTTCCAGTTTAGATCCGGAAGATCGACCTTTGCTCACCATTAAGTCTCCATTAGCTCAATTGGTTAGAGCATCCGACTAGATCACGGAGGGTCGTGGGTTCAAATCCCATCTGGGGTT
>JAOTRI020120545.1:0-12195 GCA_028564885.2 Zoanthus sanctaehelenae
CGGATGGCAGGCGGCAGGAAGGAATAAAGAAACTCTGCTGAAGTGTTTTCCTATCACACGGACAGAAAGTCTCTCTCGTCAGCGAGTGTGTGTTGTGTCCTCTGTAGTTGAAGTATGAAGAAAAAACTAGAAATCTGTAAGCCAAAAATTTGGTTATGTTTCTGATTAAAGTGACAAGTATTTGAAATATTGTGTCATTGCCTTCATTGCCTTCTGCGTAACTTTTTTTTTCTTTTTGAAAACGCGAAAATCTGGGTCGGTCGGACGACGCTAAACGGAGAAAAAAAAGGGGATGGCCTTACGTTAAAAAGAAATTAAGATTAATATTTTCATGTATATTACTCTAGTTGTCGAATTCATGCTTTCTTTTTTGTTATACACAGATACACAAAGTCAGTGTCGGCCATCTTGCAGCCCCAGTAACATGTCTAATTCTTAAATTTAGCCAATTTTTAATGACATTTGATTCTTATGAAAAAGTGTTTTTATCTAAGAAGTGTAGGTCACCAGTAGAGTCAAAACATTCAATGCCATGAAGTCTATGTTAGACTAAACTTTAGGCTTAAAACGGCGAGATAGGCTTATATTTTGAGATTGGGTGCGTAACTCAATGAGTTATGAATATTTTCCCACGTAAATCTAATTTGGCTGATGATTCACATTATAAATAGGTTTTAAATGCTTCATGAGCATTATTATCTGGCCGAGTTGATAATGTATCTAAATTCAACCGTTCTTACCCAATTCTAATTTGGCCGACAAGTCACATTTTCAATCTGTTTTAAATGCTTTTTAAAAGGTTAGAAACATAAAGTTTTCTTAGATTGCATGCAGAATGTAATACCTAGGAGGCACTTAATTATAGATTGTGGCATTTTGTTGTATTCCTTATAGGCTTATATTTAAATTTACAAAATTCAACGTTGAAGTCAGTTTTTAAAAAAAAATGTTTCGAAGTATAGTAATTGTTTGTCCATGTATTGTGTATAAAGAACATCGAATTCAAAAAACCTCTAAATAAACAAAAGTTCATAAAAAAAAGGATTCATTTAGATGAAAAAATGAAGAAGATCGGGAGTTTTCAAGCTAGGAGTACTCAAGAACTTGGTATAATTGATTGAACTTGATATGAGAATTGATATAATTGCTTTTTAAGGCCTCTAGTCAGCGGTATTATGATATAAAATGTATTATTTAAAGTAACCCATTGAGTTACGTATACAAACATTACTTGAAAACTTTTTAAAATAACCTTTCTTCATTGCAAATTAGAATTTCATTAACCCTTTCACTGCCAGGCAGTTGTCAACACTCAACTTCTCTTTGCATAACAAATACAAAATAATACATTTGGTAATGAGAAAATGAGAATTGATCAAAGAAAGCAAATCAATGAAGATTAAAAGTGAAATTCTCTCAAACTTGTTTAATGAAAACTATGGGCTCAAGTTGAGAGAATTTAATAATTCAACTAGCAGTGAAAGGATTAAAAAGGTACTAGTAAGCGGCACATGAGTATCAGTTTTACTGGTCATTCATTGTTTTTGCGAGCTTGGTAAAAATAAAAGCTTTTCTGAAATCTTAAGATTACCCGTGACATATTTAATTTTATCAGTGTTTCATTGATACAATCAATAGTCAAAATATAGTAAAATCAATTAAATGATTGCCCTCCCCCAGTCAAAACAAAAAATTTTTCGTTATTTTTTGTTTATGATTTTTGTATCTAAACGATATGAATCAAAGAATTCCAATGACGAAACATTAGGAAATTAATTGAGCATGCGCAGACTTATTCACTGATTTCGATCTGTTTTATGATTTTAACATAAAAAAACGTTCAATAGCATTTAAATAAGTGCAGATTGTTACAAATTGGCACAAAAATTGAAATGAGAAATTAAGCAAAATTTAATGAAATCTTAAAACGTCACAAATATATGACTTGGTTGTAGGAACGCTCGACCAAACCTAACCAAATGAAGAAAGGTCCGATTTTAATTGGTTTCAACAAGGATTCTGAAGGAGGAGAAACGGAGGGGTTGGGGGTGGAGTGGGGTCCAATCTTGTGTTCCAGCCTATTTTTCCCCATTCTCGGTGATCAAATCCCAGTCTCATAAGTAGCTGGAATTTTACTTGCCCCATCATGATTCTCCTTTATTAAGAACTTACTGACAAGTAACTGATGCTACTCTATCTATTTTATCATCAGTTTATTAGTAGTGTTGTGTTTCATAGTTTAAGATAAATCATTTATTGTTATCCCCAACTTTGTCAATCTTTTCTAAACAGCATGACGTATAAAGGCTCGCACTCCTATTTGAAAAACAACTTGTTCCCAGGGTCCTCTCTTTCTAGAGGAAAGGGCCTTGAAAACAAGGGTGATCAAAAACTAGAATGTTGTAATGTTTACAGGTACAAACAGAACTCTCTTGCTACAAATACATGCATGTAACTTAAAGCTACGTTTCTGAAGTTTTTCTGAACTGGTATTACACCGAGCTTGTAGCAAACCCTAGAAGAAATATCTCGTCAAAATCAAAAGGACATTGTTGGAAATACTCTGCTTGCTTCTGATGTCTGATTGGGATCTTTACCTGGTAATCTTGAGTATTACCCACCGGGTATATAAGTCCAGAATCATTAATTTTGCTCCAATTAAAACAGAACGGTTCGAAATAAAAATTATTGAAACGTGTAACTTAAAATACTAATATTTATATTGTTAAAGATGTATCTGTCGAAAAGAAGAGTTGATAGAATTTTAGCGATTGATTCAAGTATTTAAATATAGGAACCAATTGAGGGTTTTCACTAAAGCTTTACACAAAGTGAGTTTTTTCCTCTCTTTGGACTTCAGTTCATCTACATCGATATTGAAGAAAAAACAACAATAGAACGGTCATAGTATGATAATAAATGATAAAGATTCAAAACTGCAGTGTCTCTACTAAAAAAAAGGCATAGTCTTTTTTTAAAAAATTAAGAACCTTTACAAGTTTTATTGATCCCTTTGTGTTGAATATTGATTTTTTTCGATGCCAAGTGAGATCTGAATGTTCGAGGTATAGCATCTTTAGACGGGAGGATACATCACAGCGTTAATGCAAAAGTGATTATCGCCCATGCTACCTACACACTTCCACTCCTCCCCTGCGATATCAAACACCTCGATTGATGTCACCCCACGACCCCCGAGACAATAGATTTTCTTGTCTCCTGCAGCAATTCCGAATTCATTTCTTGCTTCTTGCATGCAAGCGGATACCGATGTCCATTCTTTGCCAATTTTCGGATTGAAAATCTCTAGAGAATCTAAACTTTCCTCATTATTTCGACCCCCAACTGCATAAATCGAACCTTCTACTACAATTACTCCTAAATTGAATCTCTGTTTTCGCATTGGTTTCATTGCACTCCACTTTAGCGTCTTCATATCAAGGCGTTCACATGTGGCCAGCGGCCCTTCTTCTCCGTAGCCACCAATGACGTAGAGTTTGTTGCTAAGAAACGCTACACCTACAACAAAATTTTAAAAAACATAATTTTTTTTAAAATTCTATTTTGTTCGATTCGCAAATGAATCAGCAACAATATAAAGAGAGATAACATTTCTTTTATTATATAAATTATCTATTATTATATTTGTATTCTATAGTCACTAGACGATGATAAAAAATATTTCTAAAAGCAAGACGCTCAAGTCGCTAGAAGCATTCACTGGGCTACCTTTTGTTCCAAGTCCCTTTTTTCTTAACAAGAATCGAGCTGCTGCCTCTAGGAGCTTTGGGATACAAATATTGCCAAGACGACTTAAAACAGGGAAAAAAGAAATAAGTATGCCATTTTGATGAGGCCCAAAGAGCATCAAGTTCTGGTCTATACAACACCAAAATTACTGTCTCTGGCTGCTAGCATTTAGCTTTGCAAAATAGTTTTTAATGAAAACCATTTCACTCAGCTTTGATCTAAGAACAGCCCAGCCTCAGCCGAAAGTTACTGGTTCTTATAAAAAAAGTGTGTAGACAAACACGGATAAATAAGGTGCCAGCAGAGAAATTAATAAATTCAAAGAAAGAATGGAATTACTTTAGTTTACCACGAGCAAGGTTTGAGGACACGTAGTGAAGACTACATCACTTACATGGAACATTGGGACAGTTTTGAGAAACATACACCAAGTACACCTGGTGTATTCAAGATGGCGACTTGATAAGGATGAGAATATCATCGAAATATATAGAAAGCCATCAATTTCATTCATATATATAATACAAATTTTTAACAAACAACAATTTTAGTATATATAAACCAATTTTTAATCCTGAGTGCGTATAAAGAGTGAAAGACGGTAAGAAAATGTCAATAACAAACCGAGCAGTATATATGTAGACAAACTGGAACGCAAAAAATAATAAATGCATAATGCTTGTATGATTTACCTTAAACACTATAGATTCTAGTTATTGAAGAACTGACATATTACGTAAAGATTTAGGCCCTGTCCACACATATCCAAAATTTTTTTTTGCGGATTCGAAAACTTTTGCGCCCACACGTATTTGAAATTTTCCAGAAATCGTATTGGATACAAAAATTTCCACTATGGAGAGCGTTTTTAAAAATTTCCGGATACGTGTGGACGGGGCCTAAGTACTAATGAGTATCATTCGAATCAGCCTATTACGTAGCTAGATATTGATTAACTCACCTGGTGAACGACGGCTTGTTGTCATGTCCGGTAGAGATTCCCATTCATTGGATAAGGTGTCAAACTTCCACACTGTTCTGCCGACATTTGATCTTCCACCTACCAAGTATACATCATCCTTGCCTGCACACGCTCCTTTATCGCGGACATCTAAGCCTTGAACGAAATTTGAAAGTAAACTTGTCAATCACTTTTAATCTTATTGTTGCAGATTTTTATGAAATTGTATTAATTGAAAGTTTATGTCTTTACTAATTAAATATCTTTTCACTTGTCCGTAACAATTATTTGAGATCTTACTTTTATGTAAAAATGAGAAAGATTTGTTAAAACAAAAAGTGGTTTAAATTCTCACACAAAAATTGATATCATAGCAGAAGATATTCACTCGTGCAGTTCAAACTGAGTGGCATGCAAACACGTACTTTTATATAAGCCATAATTTGATGAAAAGGCTCAGACTTCTAAGCCTTGAAAGAAATTTAAAAGTACTATATCATAAAATAAGAAACCGTTCTAGGTTGGGATAAACGGGAGAATGGGGTTCGGAATTTTGGAAATTCTCGTAAACAAAAGGAGTCAAAATAAACGGGAGGGACGAGTGGATAAACTATGTAACGTCTCTCTTATCAGTTACCTCCAAAAGACAAAAGATCATTATTGCGATAATCTTGTCTTGAATGAACCAAGAAAAGGGGCAATAGTAAAACGGATCGCTTGTCCAAGCCAGGAAGAACCATGTCGAGCCAAACCGGTCAAATAGACAGTGAAAATGGCTACAAAACGTTCAAGTTACGTTCAAGTTTGGCTATCATTTCATGCAGTCGTTTGAGATTGGATATTTTGGATTTAGATATGAGAAAACATTGCATTGTTTTCACCATTAAAGAACGCATTTTCTGTTTTCAATTTCAGTGAAAGTTTTGAGGATATATAAACACTAAAATTTTTTGTTGCTTTTGCCCTTTTGTGGCAGAGTGCTTTTGGAAGAGAACTTTCTCTGCTTTGAATTTGCAATGACTAGTAGCTTTCTTACCGAATCGTATGGGAACAATACGTTTGCTCCCAAAATGCAGAAACATTTTTCGGACATTCAAAGCTGGCAAGACACAACATTTTAGTATACAATCCAATTGAGCCAAAAAATTAGAAAATACACAACTAAATTTATATTTTTTGTACATACCATGTCTTTTTGACTGTTTTGAAACTTAAGGTAAAGATCATTTTAGGTGACTGTATCTAATATTCTTCATTAGAAATTTTGCTAGTGACACTACTGCAGGTTTCACGAAACATTTAGGTCATAAATACGTCCTAAAATGGTCAGTATTCAGAAACTGACTCAATCGTAGGTTAAAATATTTTAATTCAGAGGCATTTGCGACCGTAGAATAAACTAAGAGTAACCAAAGGAAGAAGTAAAAAAAAGTAAAAGAAAAAAAGAAAAAAAGAAGAAGAAAGTAAGAAGTGCGAGCTTGACTTTCAGTTTGCGGAAGATTCACGAAATAAACTTTGTCCTTTGCCTTTTCCAAAAACCTTTTTTTTGGTGTTCTTCTAAAGTGAAATAACTTTCCACGTGACCTAGTGAGATTCTAAGGACTGAAAGTAATAGGACTCGAGGTCCCTTACAAGGATCTTACTGTGATTAAATGAAAAATATTTGCCAAAAAATTAGAGTTATGTTCTCTGCTTGAGCCCGTAACTGCAGTTTACCAACCTTCCCCGCAGGGATTCCAACTCAACGCAAGTGGATCAAACTTTTCCACGCGATTCCCTGTGATGGTGTACAAATTGCGCCCAACTACGACTGCGTAATGGTGTTCAGCGGCGTCATCCACTTCGACTTGAGTCAATTCACGGCAGGGTACGCATGCGCTCTTGATAGGATCAAAGCGTTCAACGACAAGACTCTTACAGCTAAACACATAAAGAGCATCTTTCGGCTTACGAGGGTTTCCATCGCTTGTTGTTATTTTGTAGTCTCTGTAATACTCTAAAGCCGCCTTCACTTCTGGTTTACAGATCCCCTCTCCTTCCACCAAATCACGGATAACGTGCTTACTGAGGTACTGGGGCGAGATCTGACAATAACGTATTTCTTTGAAAATCTCTTTCGCTGCCTCCAACCTTCAAGAAAACAGAAAACAATTTTGTCCTGAAAATAGTAAATGAGGTGCATGGCTGTTAACTCGGAGCAGAGCTATCGGTATGGTTGGGGAATTAGGATGTCAGGTTTAAACAATAGGAAATTCGTAATCGATTTTCGATCGTGTGAAGGCGCATACATGCATTCCTCAAATGATCATTACAATGCTCTTATTCGCTACCAATCAAAGACGTTCAATATATCACGTTATATTTTGGTGTTCGGTATGCAACTTCGGCAAACACGCGTACAGTATATTTTAAAATCAATGAGCAAAAGTCAAGATAAAACAGCTCCCTGACACAGTATCTCACTCCACGTGTTTACCACAGGATACCTTTGATCATCTTTTTTTAAAGTGAATTTGTTATGTTTGTTATGGCTACTTCAGTCTCGAAGTTCTTGGAGTTATCTTGCCTCTTTGTACTTCATTGGTGACTATACACTAAACATAACGACTTGAACATTAGAACATAAAATTCGTGTTAGATCTTCTCTACTACAGTAGACAACAAAACGTATCCCATACACTTCTTATTACCTTGATTAGTTGTCATACTTAATATGTTCAAACAAACGTTAAGAATAACTCAATAAAAAACTTAAGTACAGGAACAGGGTCGTAACGTGGGATATGGGCTCAGGGATCAGAGGCCTAAAAAGGGCCGGGACCAGGGATCACAGCCCCGAGATCAGGAATCACAACGCGTGGGATCGAGATCTGAAGTATTTTTCATGGTATACGGGATCAGGGATCACAGCCTCGAGATCAGGGATCACAACGTGTGGGATCGGGATCTGAAGTATTTTTCATGGTATACGGGATCAGGGATCACAGCCCCGAGATCAGGGATCACAACGTGTGGGATCGGGATCTGCAGTATTTTTCATGGTATCCGGGATCAGGGATCAAAATTGTCATCGTTTTGGGGATCAGGGATCAACATTTTGGGGAAAAATATGGGATCAGTCACGAAAACATATCCTCCGTTACGACCCTAACAGGAATGATTTCTTCTCGACGAAGATCAGCTCTCAGAGAGTAGACTGGATCAAGAACGGCGTTTTTTGCACAATTTTTTACTACCACGAGGGACGCACGCAGGGTAAAAAAGGCTCATTCGTAAACAAAATAATTGTAAAATTGGTTGCACTTACAGCAAAAAACTGGAGCAAAGGTCCACGTTAAAGTCATTGTAAGTTGATAATTTACTTTATAAAAAAGATTTATTGTCAATCTTTATGGTGCTTGTTCGTAAACAAAATAATTGTAAAATTGGTTGCACTTACAGCAAAAAACTGGAGCGAAGGTCCACGTTAATGTCATTGTAAGTTGATAATTTACTTTATAAAAAAGATTTATTGTCAATCTTTATGGTGCTTGAAGATTTAATTTTGATGAAAAAGCTTCTGACAAACCAACACGGAGGCAAAAAGCAGTAAGTTCGCCTCCGTGAAGATCATCACGACCGCATGTCGTATTCAGGTACGCGATATCTGTTGACAGTTTAGTTCCGGTTGGTCTCCGTGAAGATCACCGTGACCGCATGACGTGTTCAGGTACACGATATCTGTTGACAGTTTAGTTCCGGTTAGCCTACGTGAAGATCACCGTGACTGCATGACGTTGTCAGGTACACGATATCTGTTGACAGTTTAGTTCCGGTTGGCCTCCGTGAAGATCACCGTGACTGCATGACGTGTTCAGGTACACGATATCTGTTGACAGTTTAGTTCCGGTTGGCCTCCGTGAAGATCACCGTGAATGCATGACGTGTTCAGGTACGCGATATCTGTTGACAGATATCTGTACGAGCCGCAATTTCAACTTTTTGAAAAACTCATAAGTGCAAATTAATTCCAAATTGAACGAGAAAAGCCGTATGATTACTTATTAATAGTATAAACACAAAAATTTCGAGATACCTTGTCATGAAAATCATCTACTCGATTGGTATGTTTTGCAAAGTGTTTGTCTCTCCTGACTTGTAATTTTCCATTTCAATGACATTTTCATTCTCAAATCACCCTGTTTTCTGAGCGGGCAACCAAAAATCTGTGCTTCTCACAGAGGTTTTGCTTTTAGAGTATGTTTGCAGCTCAGAAAATCTACTCAAAGCACACTCCATAGGCCGCCATTTTAAATTTGAAATTATTTTTGCTAGAAACTGGTTTGTGTACGCGCCATCAATGCGAACATGTTGCTAAGATTTGATTTGCTTATTCAAATTTCCATTGTTTCTTAACCAATCGAAAACATTTGTAATCTGCACTCGTGTTATACATTTTGCACTCGTATTACACATTTTGCACTCGTATTACAGAAGAGCTGCACTCCTTTCTCAGCCAATCAGAATCGAGAAATTTTTTGTGTATATTATTATGGTATATAAGTTAGGCACCCTCGGATGCTTTAGCAACACAGTTAGTTTGGTTGTAATCCTCTTGAAAAATTATCTTGTTTTATCATGCATCAGCGCGCGCACTAAATTTTACCTCATTTTAGTATTGATTTTTAACATTTTTTAAATAAAAAAGAAAATATTACATGTTGGCGCGAACATATGAAGTTTATCTTAGAGTGGAAAACTCGAGAAAACACGAGAAATCAATTTAGTATGTCCAAACAATTTTTTTCTGTTGTGAAAAACACCGTGACGAACAATTTGGCAGGCGGTATATTGCGCGTGACAATTGAGCTCCTTAAAATTTTTTTTTTTAATCAGTGTGAGATAAATGGATTGTAATTTGTATGCTCGAAAATAATTGTGTCACTTAGTTTGGTGATTTGTGATTTGGGTTTACTCCCAAACTGACACGCTAGCTCATAAGCAATTTCAAAATAGAGTTTATTGACCGGAAAGAGAAAGTGCCTTATCTCACTGAATTTTTAAGAAAAGTTTGATTTAGTACTTTTCTTGAAAATGTCTTTTTTTGAGAATGATAAAACTTGCTAATTTAAGAACGATACATTTTTAAAAAATGTTGTTGTTAGAAATGGTAATATTGAATCAAAGTGACTCATAATTCATAAACACAAACTCGGGCTCTAGCGAGATAGACAAACTCTCCCTTCTCGGTAAAATCATACTCTGGTTGATGACGGCAAATGGACAATCTTATGGCAAACAACAAACTCTTAAGTATGGCGAAAGACAAACTAAACTTTTCCCTAATTATAACAGACAAAACTTCATTGCAAATGACACTCTCACGGCAAAAAAAATTAATACATAAAAAATGAAACAGTTTACCTGTTTTCTTGATCATGTTTGAACCATTTCCACACAGCCTCATAAACTGCTTCCTCGCGTTTAACTCTTAAGTTTTCACTGGTCACGATTTTGTGAAGATGGTCTTCAGATATCTCCAAAAATGCCGGTGTCTTTGTAACCTTCCCAAAGTTCCAGTCAACAAACCGGTCGATTTTGTTGATCATGTCTGTAAAGGCGAAGTTCTTTGCCATTGAGTAAAACTGGAGACAAGAGGAAACTTGAAGTCTTGTAGTTACATATTCAACCAAAAACTCTGTTACTTCGTGTACCTGAAAATATGAAGAAGATAATTGACCCGTTATGTTTACTGCATACATGGATTCTAATACACTTAACTTCAATTAACAACCTACTGTAAAATAGTCACCACCTCAGTGTAGTTGGTCAAAATCGGTCACCTGCTTTTGGTCTATCTGTCAATAGGATGAATGATTAGATGGGTGGATGGATGGATGGATGGACGGACAGATAGACGAACGGATGTGTAGATAAATGGATGGATGGATGGATGGCTTGATGGACGGACGGATGGATGGACGGGTGGGTGGATGGTTAGATTCATGGGCCTTTTTGCTACCTTTGATCCTTTTTGCTACTTTTAAGCGTAGCAAAAAGAACTTTGTTCCTTTTTGCTACCTTCACTTGCTCCTTTTTGCTACCTTGTGTTCCTTTTTGCTCCCTGAAGTGCTCCCTTTTGCTACCTTCAAGATTCCTTTTTGCTACTTCCAAGAACACTTGGAAAAGAATGGTAAATAATTGTTTCTTTTAAGACCATTACATTTTTAGGTATACGTGAGTAACACAAAGCTAAGAACAAAAAATGACAAAAAAATGTAACGGAATCTTGGTAGGAAGCATATAAAATTATTTAAACATGTTTGAAATTTTCAGACTATTCAAAGTCAAAGTAAGCGATTAAATAAAGTAAACATAATTTTGTAGGTAACACTCCACAATGAAATCCAACAATGTATGCCCAAGTTCCGGAGCTGCTGTAATGCCATTATGGTGGTAACAGGGAGCTGAGAGAACATTGTGAGTTTTTATAAAATAGATATATATATGTTATGGTTCAATTTTATTTTTGGTTTAATTATATTTCTGAACTAGTTCAATATTCTTAAACTGGTTCATTTTTTTGAAACCAGTTTATTTTTTTTAAACCAGCTTATTTATCAACTGTCTGATAAATAAGCTTGTTTCTTTTGTTTTAAAAGAAAGAATAAAAAAAAAGTTAGTTTTCTCAGGTTTTTTTTTTGCATCTCACTACCCACCCTTCTCTTCTTGTTCGGCTATTCCCCTCCTATACCTAGTTATTCCTAATTCCCCACTTCACTACCTCTTACCCAGCCCCCTATATATAACCTCACTCTTAACTTTTTCCTTTAAATTAACTTTTTGGTACTTACAAGATTTGAACTCCCAAACTTTAGATCTGTAGTCCTCTTCCTTATGCACTTGACCACACATTTTACAGAAGATGTAGCATGAAGCCTCAGCTTTTCATTGATAGGCCAAACGTGTTTCTAAGGGTAACATTATTGCCATGGCAATGTGTCAAATTGGCTGAAAGCCCCTTTTTCACCATTTAAAAGGAAAAGAAACACATCTTTTACTAACAAACGACCCATATCTAAACCAATCGTCATTATTTAGTATAGGTCAATCGTGTTGCTACAAGTAACAGTGTTCTCATGGCAACGGGTCAAATTGGCTGAAACCCTTTTTTTCACCATCCAAAAGGAAAAGAAACACATCTTTTACTAACAAACGACCCCATATCTCAACCAATCTTCATTACTTAATGCTCAAATTTACAGAAGATGTAGCCTTTGCAATGGTGGGTCAAACGTGTCGGTACGGGTAACGCTATTGTCATGGCAACGGGTCAAATAGGCTAAAATCCCACTTTTCATCATCTTTTTACTACAAAACGAGCCGTACCTCATCCAATATTTTTTATTTAATGCTCAAATTTACAAGGGATGTAGCTTAGAACCTCAGCTTTCCATTGATAGGTCAATCGTGTTGCTATGAGTAACGGTGTTTTCTGGGCAACG
>JAOTRI020120556.1:0-12194 GCA_028564885.2 Zoanthus sanctaehelenae
TTTTGTATATGCTGTTTTTTCAATAGATTGTCCTAGAGTTAAGGCTAAATCTGACTCGTCAATCATTACATTTTTTATTCGTTGCTTTGAGCCGAAGTGGATATATTTTGTTTTGGTAAGATTCACTGTTAGTTTGTTAGCATGAAACCACTCCTGGAGACTAGACAAGTCTTTATTTAGGGCATGGAAGATATTTTTGATCGATTTGTGACTATATAGTAAATTCATATCATCTGCATATAGTACAAGATGAGCGAACTTAGTTGCAAATTGAGAGTCATTTACGTAGATCAGAAATAAAATAGGTCCAAGAATTGATCCTTGAGGGACGCCACAGGTTATGGGTAAATATTCAGAATTTTCATTGTTGATAGAAACATACTGTAAACGATTACGTAGATAGCTTTCAAACCAGTTGAGGGTGTCATTTTTGATGCCATAATAAGAAAGTTTATTTAGCAAAATATCATGATTGACAGAGTCGAACGCTTTTGAAAGATCCAAAAAGATGCCAATTGCGGTACTACCACCATCTATTGCATCAATAATTTTATTTACGAATTCGAGAATTGCTAAAGTGGTATTTCGCTTTTTTCTAAAACCATATTGAAAATCAGATAATAGGCTATTTTGTTCTAGATGGTCTGTTAGTGACTTACATATAATTTTTTCAAATACTTTTGATAAAGTTGGAAGGAGAGATATTGGTCTATAATTAGAAATTAACGAATGTTCTCCTCCTTTAAATAAAGGGATAACTTTAGCAATTTTCATTTGGTCAGGAAAAATATTGCTATTTATAGACGTATTAAAAACATGAGTAAGTGGAAGGTAGATGCGCTCGGCAGCAATACGGATGTATCTTATAGGAATGCCATCATGGCCACTAGCTTTGGAAATATCTAAGCTAAGTAGCTCATCTAAGACCTCATAGGGCAAAATGGAAGAAAAATGGAGATCATTAGAGCAGGTCACATTCATCCAATCTTTATAAGTGTACTTACTAGTTGGTATATTGTTTGCTAACGTTGGACCTACATTTACAAAGTATTTATTAAAAATAGTTACTATATCAGCCTTTTTAGTAAAGCGTTTGTTGTTGTGTACTATAGTATCAATACTTGAGGAACAACTTTTTTTCTTATTCAGAATCTCATTTATAATGGACCATGTGGCTCTAATGTTTCCATTTGCTTTTTCTAGCATTGATCGGTAATATTCTTTTTTGGTAGACCTTATTAAATGATTAAGCTTATTACGGTATTGAGTAAATCTTTTGATGTTAGTCAATGTTGGTCTTTTAAGTTTCGCTCTATAAAGTTTATTTTTTTTTGAAATTGACTTCAGAATGCCTGGGGTTAGCCAACCATTTTGTTTAGATTTGTTTTTTATTGTGATAGTTTGAACAGGGAAGTTCCTTTCAAACAAATTTGTTATTGTTTTAATAAAAATTGAATAAGCGTCATTTGGGTCTTTGCTAGCAAAAAGTTCCGACCAATCTTGGAGTGACAGGTCACGGATAAATTTTTCTTCTCCAGTTTTTGAGAAGACCCTTTTTTTAATTTTTGTTTTGCCTCTTAATAATTTTGTTCCATATTGGATAATAAAGACAGGAAGGTGGTCCGAAATATCATTGTACAAAATACCAGGTTGGATAAGGTCAACCACGTTAAAACTATTAGTAAAGATATTATCGATCAATGTAGCACTATGAGAAGTAATTCTCGTAGGTTTGACTATAGTAGGAAAAAGGGAGTAGGTTAAGAGGTTATTAAAGAATGAATTCGTTTCTTCGTTATTTTCACTTTTTAGGAGGTCAATATTAAAATCACCAGCTATATAAATATTTTTTGAAGTATTTTCTAATTTATCAAGTAAATTTGATAGGGTTAGTGAATAGCTATCGATGTTAACGTTAGGAGGCTTGTATGAAACTCCGATTAGCGTGGAAATATTATATTTTACAATTTCAGCGAATAGAAACTGAGAATCATTACTGTTATGAGTCAGATCATTTTGTACTCTATAGGTATAATTGTTATGAATATATAACGCGATTCCACCGCCGCCATCCTCATTTGGTCTATTTAATATAATTGGTTCGTGATAGTTATCAAGAGAGAACGAGCTAACTTCGTCTTTTTCTTTTAGCCAAGTCTCGGAAAGGGCGATGACGTCGAAATGAAAGTTAAGTGAGGAGATATAACAAACAAGATCATTAAAATGTTTGCGAAGGCTCCTGATATTGAAATGAATCATTGAGAACTGTATAGGTTTGGTTGTAAGCGAACTAAAGCTATCCTCAACAAAGTATTTGCATCTCTCTGTCATCGAGTCAATTTTAGTAAAAACCTGTTCGTCAGGATCACAAAAATTATCAACAAAATTTGCTTTTGATTTCAAGCTGTTATCAACTTTAAAGGGATTAAATGGTAAAGAGTTTATATTTTCTAAATTCCAATGAGGACTGCGGACGTAAGTAATCGTCATCACCTCACTCAAGAGTTGAATCCCCACCATCCCATTCAAGTGTGTAATCCTCACCACTCCAAGCAAGTGTGTAATTCTCACCACATCACTCAAGTGTGTAATCCTCCCCACTCCACTCAAGTGTGGAATCCACACCACACCATTCAAGTGTGTCATCCTCACCATCCTTTGTACAATACCCGGTGCCCAAAAACCAAACTAGTTAAGGATTGTATTAAGTATTGGAAAACTATATTAGTTTTACCCTAACGCTTGATCTTTATTTGTGCGTTAGTGGTATGACAATATCTTTCTATTTAACTGCAGCAATTTATTGGCAACAGAGACAGGTTGTCATTACAGTCCAACACGTTCATATCTCCAATCCATGCACGATATATTCGACTTTATCCAAAAGGTTGGCACTCTATGATTGCACTCAGGATGGAGCTGTACGGGTGTCCAAAAGGTAAAAGTTATATTCATTTTTCTTCTAACAAAGGCGAAACTTGTTTTTCGCTTATCGTTATAAAGCGATTCCTAAAATATTGCCATATTATGCCTATCCATCCGTTCATCCTTCTGTGCGTCTGTCTGTTAACTAATAATACATTTCTAGAGTTATGAAATCCTGTCACATAATCCTTTCTGAAGTTTAATTTAATTAGCTTTCAAGTTATTGCATCCTACAATGCTGTAATGCTTTTCTTAACAAGCAAGTTTTGACCTAATTTCATTTGGTTGAACAGATCGCTGCGACTCACCCCTTGGTTTAGAAGATGGCAGAATCCATAGCTACTTTATTAAAGCGTCCTCTTATGCCTGCCTTCCGCAAAATGGAAGATTGCATTATAGAAGAGATGCTTGGTGCGCCAGATATAACAACAGGTTGCAGTGGTTTCAGGTAACATTTTTTCGGAGTGCCTTTACTACTTTGCGATTAAGCTGGCAGCTCACCGGCAGACCATTAGAGAGGCGGACAGAGATAGATAGTGTGTAGTAACAATTTGAAAAATTGGATGATCAAATCAAAATTGATGCGATGGAGAAACTTAAAAGGTATTACCAAATATATCAGCATGAAAGGCTTTATTTTTTCCTTTTCGCGATCTGTATGAAATTCAATCAATTTCTGGCAATTATTGACTCTAATCCTGGTCTTCGTCGAACAGGTTTCAGCTAGCGGTTATAAGCGTCAGCGCTAATTACTAATTTTTGAAGGAAGTAACACAAGTGCAGGATTAGTTTTAGGATGCCCTTAAAAGAGAAACTTATTTCTAATATTTTCTTGTTTCTTATGAAAGGTTGACTTTGAAGCTAGAACAAAAGTCACAAGGGTGTTGACTCAAGGGCGCTTCAACACTAACCAGTGGGTTACCAGCTACAAGATCTCTTCCAGCCTCGATGGTCGTACGTTTTCTTGGTACGTGGAGGGGCGAGGAATAAAGGTTAGCATAGTTACGCTCAAGAAATACGTAGAGGATATTACGTGGTGGTGCGAATAACAAGTTTACGCTTCGTGCTATTCGTGAGTCCGAGGTTACGTGTTTGCGAAAACAATGGCGGCGCATTCGCATTTTGTGGAAGTTTCAAATGACAATTTACTAGAACTTCTAGATAGTTTAATACCCGAGAAGATAAAAAAAAGCTGCTAAGTATGGAATGAAAATATCCATTGGTAAATTACAAGAATTAGAAAACAGACATATTGCTACTTTTTCATTGATTATTTTACGAACACAAACAAGAGTTGCAAATTGAAAAATCCACACGTTTAGCGTCTCCAAATTAGCATGCATTTATATTTAAGAAATATGAAATGGTTTCCGTGTTTACATAACCTAATGTAAACACGCGGGAGATTGGGAGAACACGAGATAATAACAATAAGCGTAGGAAATCATGACGCGAAGCGAAGTGGTTCCCAGCTTATCGAGTGTTCTCCCAACCTTCCAAGTGTTTACATCAGGTTATGTAAACACGGAAACCATTTTATATTTCTGTTATAAAATAACTAACGAAAGAAGATGGAAACCATGTTTACATACTATAATGTAAACGGTTTTTCAACCAATCAGAACGCGCGTACCATTTAAATTATTTTATAATAAGAAATTAAATATAGAAATAAAAAAAACTATCAAGAATATGTTTAATACCGTGGTCAGAAGTGTCATATGACGTAGGTTGCGATATAAAATATAAAAAATATGTCAATTCCCTTTGTCATTTTAACAGTTTTTGGGCAATGTAGGTCTTAGGAAGTTTCTTTCTTTAAGAAAAGCTAAAAACCGCACAGTAACCATGTTTTTTCCTCGCTTTAATCACCCTATTATTGTATCCTAGGTCATAAACAACCGCTGACATCATAAATTGAGGGGCCGGTTAAAAACTGTCTTTTTGTTACTAAACGTTAAATTATTTTTAACTGCTCGGCTAACAGGTTATAAAAGCTTCATATAATTGTTCTACTACTCATTTTAAAAAGTTTTCTTTTAAGTTAGAAAATGTAATTTACAGCTTTTTAAAACATTTCGGAAACAGAAGATAAAAGATAACATATCGTGTCCTTTGAGTGCTCATCCATTTGAATGGATATGAAATTTTTGTGCAGTTGGTTAGATCGTTGCTATTTGTCCACAAGGAACCCAGTTTTATCTCTGTCTCTGTCGAGATTAAATATTTGTGAGGCTTTCTTTGCCACCCAGGCTAAATCAGCTTTCCATCTTCTTGGCTAGATAAATTAGACTGTGTCTGCTATGAGCTATTAAACCTGCGACGGATTAGTGTCCGCAGGGGATTCAATATCAGCCTGGTAGAGGGTAGATGTACCCGCTTGGTCACACGAACGTCAAGTATAAAGACCAGACAATTTCATCTCAGCTTCGAATTCTACTCCCGAAGGCCACACGGCAAGTTTTCCTGTATTTCCTAAGGCAAAATGACGGTTTGCGTGATTTACTTTCGATTCAAGATCGAAACATGTATGCTTGATCACGTTTCAACCATAATTCTCTTCAAATTTGTTTAAATAAGGTGACTTAGGAGCAAAAAAATGAAACAATAAAGCAAGAAAAAAGACCTGAAAATGCATCTGCGAGAGTCTAGAACTTCAAAAGTTTCTGGACCCCCCAAGGGTCGAACATACCCGCCTGTAACTCTTAAGTACCCACTTGTGGTAACACTTATTGAAACCCCTGACTGTGTCCCGTTTAGGAGAAGTTAAAGACTCTCATTCGCTTAAAAGTATACAATGCCGAGATAAGCGGTTTAATGGGCTACTTGACTAGTAAGAGATTGCAATTCAGTCTACTTTAAGAACTTTTTTCACGCGGTGCGAAATTTATTGCCGTCTGGCTCGCCCATTTCGTGAGATACCAGTCCACCAGACCAGACCAACACTTTGGGCCTTAAGAAAAGAAATAAAAATTGTTGCCTTTGCTTTAGTATCTGCAAAGAATTAGACCTTCGCGTTTTCCAAAATGAGGACGTTAAACCGTAATTCCTCTCTCTTGGCCATCTATCTGCATTTATATAGCGCTTATCCTTGGAGCTCTAAGCGCTTAGAACAACGCACTTACTTGATAAAAAATTTAATAGCAGTGACTCGGTGTGGTATCTTTTGCGTTGAGAGTTATTGTTTTAAAAATGTGACCATTAATTCATTGTTTGAAAATTCAGGCATACTATAACAAATATGTGAAGTGATTTAAGCTGTAAGCCCAGTAGTTCTGAAAAATTTAATGTTTTGTTACGCATAGACAACATTTGGTCGGCGACTCAATATGTGATATCCGCGGTTATTTATGATGTAGTTTACAATATTAGGAATATTAAAACAAGGAAAAACATGGCGTGGCTTTGGCTGTTAATAAAGAAAAACTGAATGACTCAAATTGCCCCCAAAATATCAAAATGTCGAAGCAAATTGTCATATGCTTTGAATATCGTAACTTACGTCAAGTCACACTGCTGACAATCAAATTTGCGACCACGGTATCAAACCTTTTCTTGAGGGTTTTCTTCGTTTTTGTATTTCTCGACTGCGTCTCGTGCTTCACTTATCAGCTCGAGAATTCCCCAAACGTTTGCCGAGGTTTTCGTAGCGCTATGGAGGCACAGAAAAAATGTTTTATTTCTTTTATAAAATATTTATTCCATTTTCAGTATCCTGAGAAAGAGAATTACAATCGCATTGTTATTTGTGTTTATTTTATGATCATTTAACAAAATCTCCTTACGAGGATTAGCTATATACGTCATTTTTATACTTCATTAGTCTATGAAAACACATTTCTCGGCCAATAGAAACCACTGTACTATCTTAAATATTTTATAATTCTCGATGAGATTTGAATAGATTATAAAAACCTTAAGAGTTAATTTATTACATAGATAGATTAATAACAATAATAGGTTAGTTAGTTCTCCTTTAACAGCTTAACCTAAATAGATTATCATAATAATGATATAATAATACATGTAATTTATCTACATTATTACTGTTCGTATGACTTTCTTGCTGTTAACTGTTACAAAATCAATTAGAATAATTACTTTTCGTTGTTTGATCCGGAATTTTTTTCTTCATAACTCAATTGCTTAAACAAAAATTCAATCAGTAATCCCTTTAAGGAAAGATTCGAAGTTCCTGGAATATAAAACTCAGTTATTTGATGGCCAAAATTAGATAATCTTGATGCTGGAGCTTAAATTGATTTCCATAGTTTTATAACAGAAAATGGGTTCAAATATTTTACCATGGTTTTAAGCTGCCTGTCCAGCAATTGGGAACGTAACGCTTATTTCACGTTGCTCCTATGAATTGTCATTAGATTGTATGCATTAAAACAAGATTCGTTTATTATCGGTCGTTGGTACCATCCAGGGCGGACGTGGGTCGCGCAGTCGGTAAGATATCTGCTTTCCAACCACACGAGATTTTCCGAAATTCAATTATTTGTGAGACCTTCTTTTCCACCTAAGCCAACTTAGCTTTCCATCCTTCCGAGGTAGGTAAATGAGTACCAGCGTTTGCAGGAAGCTAACCTGCGATGGATTAATGTCTCTCATATGCTTAACACTACGGAAACCGGAGATAAGCGCCGGCCCCATGGACCTCTAGACTCGTTAAAGGATTTAGCCTAGTACCAACCTCGGAACTAACGCAGTCACTCGATGCTTTTTAGGTATTTAGAGGAAACTGGGATAGAAACTATGTGGTGACCAACAAACTTAATCGACCAATCGCAGCACGTTATATTCGCATATACCCCATAACTTGGTATCGTCATATCTCAATGAGAGTCGAGTTTTATGGATGTCACATAGGTAAGTCCAACAATGTAAAATTAAGATATCATTAATTAGTATTGGTGGCAAAAGTGTTTTGAAACAGAACCCAAAGTTAATTGTTTTTTGGTGCTCAATAGTAAAAAAACTACGCATAATATTTTAGTAAAATTTTATGACTCTCCAAGTTACGTGCGTTGCGTGGTATTGAAGTCACGTTTTCTGGTAACGTCAGATAGAATCTGAATATTGCAACTTTTAGTATTTCGTGACGTAGGGTTACCCTAAATATGCTTAAATAAGTAAAATGGTTTCTTAATACTACAAAACTTGCTACCCCCCATTATGGATTCCTCCGTTGAACGGTCTAAAATGACAAGTATTTTCAGTCGCTAGTATATGTAATCGAACCTTTCGTTCAATACGGAATTAATAGCACTAGTGTGTTTTAAAAAGAATCAAAATTGCGTGAGCCCGTTATGTAACTTTTTCGCTTCAATCTTCATTATTTAAAACAGAATTCACGCAGTGATCCAAACGGCGTCACCCTTGCAAGTATTTTCATTCTTTTGGCTTTTTTCAGTTATACTAGGTGTTTCAATTGAATTGCCAAATCAACTGAAAACGCCATTTTGTTTGTTTCTTTGAAAGTCTTTCCATCGTTGTCATAGAAACTTCTGCATTTTGATTGGCTTATCAGCTTTGTATTGTTTATTATCCAATCATATGTAAATGATAGAATTGCAAAGTTATGCACACAATTACAAAGTAATTGCACTCCTCTTAACCAATTAGAATCAAGTAATTTTTTCATGTACATGATTACGTTTTTTATTCGATACAGAACGAAAGTTTTTAACTTAAAAGATAAAGTTTTGGTTTTCATTCCTTTGTTTTCGGATGGCTTTGGAAATGCTACTGTTGACAGATTTAACACCTTGCACATATTCGTTCAATAGCGGTATTATTGGACTACTTATAAATTCGTTTTTTTTTGCATCCCACAAATCGTTGCAGCGCCAACTGTGTTGTAAGGAGATGAGGGATCTGGAACAAAAGGTAGCCCAATGAACGCTTATAGAGCGTTTTGTTATATAAGAACAAACTGCAGTACTGTATTGTGAGGGGAAGAGGGATCTGGAACAAAAGGTAGCCCAATGAACTCATCTGGAGCGTCTTGTTAGCCTTAATAATACACGTGCACATTTATATAACTCTGACTTCGTACAAAAGCTTCCAAAAATGTCCGTTCACGTGTTTTATGGCCCATCCGTCATTGTTGAATAAATTTGGTGGCCCAACCAGATGGGCAAGGATTGTTTCGTGGGCCCTTTTATTCCCTCCTTTCCCCACTCCCTTCCCCCACTCCCTTCCCCCACTCCCTTCTCCCTTCCCTCTAAAGCAGATACTTTCTGACCGGTCCCTAAACTAAATAGCCATAGAAAATATTAACAAATCATATTTAAAGCATACACGTTTTATTCCACTGAGAAGAAAACGCAAATCTATCAACAATAACAGCAGTACTCACCGAGCCATATCCCAAATCACATCACTGTTCAATGGAATAAATTTCGCGGCCAACTCGCTGATCACATGACTAGTAAATAGTCTTTATAAGTACGCGTAGGTAGCATATTTGTTACAATATAGAGAGGTCAGATATGGCTCCATGTTAAAAAATAAGTGGAAAGTGACTGTAACATATATGTTTTTAGCAGCCGAAAACTGCTCATTAAACTATGTAATATTTTTATGATGTTCTTTTAAGTAGCGTAATCTACATCGTGTATTTTAAAAACAACCGCTGACATCAAATATTGAGCTGTCGATTAAAGGTTATTGACTTGTTCGAGGGTCTTGTATAGCTCACATTCGCAATATAAAGTTCTAGTCATTATCTTAAACCCCGTCTACACGAGAAATTTTTATGTGACAATTTTTATTTGCACGTGTAGATGAACGAAATTGACCAATTTCTTTATGACAAATACATTTGCTGAAAAACTGGCGTGTTAGTTTTTATATGATAAATTGTCACATACGGAAAATTGTCCGTGTATACGAGACAACACATAAAATTGGCAATTTTTATGATGTCATTCATAGATCCCAGTCTCCAATCTTTTGTTTTCAAATAAAAATTGCTCGTGTAGACTGGGCGTACACTGACAAAAAAATAAAACTTGTCACATAAAAATTGCTCGTGTAGACGGGGCTACTTCAGCAAATAAAAATTGTCAAATAAGAACTTGTCACATAAAAATTGCTCGTGTAGGCGGGGTTCAACTCGTTCGTGTGGCGTTCACTTTTAAGTTATCAACATGAACAGGAGAAGATAAATTAGAATATCCATAAGGGGAAATGTAATATTCTTATTATTATATAGACACATATGAAATACCAGGAGAACGACTACAGCTTTTTTGGCTACATTAGACACTCAAATTAGACAACGATGATGGAAACGTGAATGACGACGGCTCAGAAAAATTATCTTTCTGGTTTGCTTTTTAATTCTTTGTGTGGGTCATTTAGGGTTGTTTTTCATTGTCTTAATTCTTATAGATAGATAAACAATTGTTTCTCCATGAAATGGTGAAAAAGCTTCTACTGTTACGTCATCATAGTCTTGACAATAGAGATTTTAAGCAACGAAGACGGCGACACCGACGTCGACGGCAGTAAACAATACAAAATAAAATAGCTGCACGTTGGAAGGCACTGAGCGGAGCGCGAGCACGTAATGGTCGCTAAAATTAGAACGCGAAAACACCTTTTTTAGAGTTGTCTAGAGGTGTCTAACACGAAAATCTATGGTTAATTTAGGGACTAGGCATTCACGAATCAAATTTACCTATTCTTTAACAATGAATAATAAACAATTTTAACCCTAATGTAACTAAAAAAAGACAGTGCAAATAAACATGTATTGCATTGTATTGAGACTACGTGGACGTAACAGCAAAAACTTTCTAAGTCTTTGTTGATGTTCATGGAAAAACATGAAATCGTTTCTCTTCTCTTCAAGCCTAAAGGAAAAACAAAGCACTAATAAGCCAAAGAAATAAATAGAGTAAATCAGAAAGGTGATTTTTTGGAGCCGTAGTTGTTCACGTTCCCGTCATTGTTGTTTAAGGTTCCTAATATTCTAATTGTAGCGACAACTCCGTGAACGAGCGGACCTGGATGCATTCCAACGTACAGCTATTTTATTTACTATTGTTATTTGCCGTCGGTGTTGCCTTCGCCGTCGGGGTCGCCGTCCTCATCGATTAATATCGCCCCTAATAACTCTTTAGTACCCTTCTCATACACGGATTTCTTTTCAGAACCACTCTGCAACAAAGCTTTTGGGATGCGTAGCGGAAAAATATTAAACACTCAGATATCTGCGTCTTCTTCATGGGACGCTTTTCACGCTCCTTTCCTTGCACGGCTCAACAGGCAGCGGCAAGGGAAGTTTATGGGTGCATGGTCGGCAAAGCTGAATAATCGACTTCAGTGGCTGCAAATTGATTTAAAAAAGAACGCAAGAGTCACAGAGATTGCAACTCAAGGTCGGGCGGACGCTGACCAGTGGGTAACGCTGTATTACGTTAAGTACAGTCAGGACGGCGCCCACTTTGCAGAGTACAAAATTGGAAACTCACGCAAAGTAAGTTTTGTGAATTCTAACAGTATTACTATTGTTATTCCTATTGGTGTAACTGTTTTTACCTTATTTATATTTCAATACATTTATCTTGTTCTCGTGAATATTCCTTGAAAATTCACGTTTGTCTTGAAAAGTCCTTGAATATGAGACAAAAGTCCTTGTGACACGATTAATTGTCCTTACTTTACCTCATTAGAATGTTTTGATAAAGTTTTTTTTTTGCTGAAATAGTTGTTCACCGTTTGAAATCAATGTGGCGTTTAAAGCTTTGCAGTTTGAGGAATGAGATTCTTAGAGGAGACCTGGGACCCAATGTGGTACATTCTCCGAGAAGATTTATATTTCCATATGTGCCTTTGTGGTTAAAAATGTCTTAGGAAAAGTGAGAGACTGAAGGCGATCTGGGTACCAGTATTAAGTTAATTCCGTGATCGTGACTGAAAAGTGCTAATTTATGTGAAAGAAAATATTTACTAAACTTTTTCTTTTATTGAAGCTTCACTTGGAAACATATTTTATGGTATACTGTAATAAGATTATAGTGAAATTATCACTTATTTTATAGGCGGCCCTATGCTCAACAAGGGGCTCTAGGTACTTAAAGAAAATAACACTTGTTTGCAATTTTTCTAATAGCTGAAAGCATCTGACCAAGTTACAAGGAACGCAGGATTTTATTGTTAACTGTTGTGTTTGATATAGAATAGAATAGAATATTTCCTTTATTTGAAAACGGTTAAAATACCTATCAGTTTTGCAACTGTTTTACATGATA
>JAOTRI020120566.1:0-12192 GCA_028564885.2 Zoanthus sanctaehelenae
TAAAGTGTTACAACAGGTCAAAGTTTCTACTCTACAAGGTACCTCAAGGCACTCGAGGAAGTGTTTAACTGGTCACAATTTCTTCCCAACAAGGTACCTTGTGATACTTGATAGTAAAGTGTTACAACAGGTCAAAGTTTCTACTCTACAAGGTACCTCAAGGCACTCGAGGAAGTGTTTAACTGGTCACAGTTTCTTCCCAACAAAGTACCTTGTGGTACTTGATACAGTGTAAAAACAAGTTCTCACTCTACAACATTCATTAAGGCATATGGAATAGTATTATAACAGGCGCCTCCTTTCACTTTATCATAACTGTAGCCGTTTTCATCTCGTTTAAGCATATCCACTGCATAGCAACGCATTTTTCTTCCTTTCCCGTATTTGTACGTTTCAAACAACGCAATGTCTTTGTTTCTGCATCCTGTCCTCTCGTCTGTTCCACCATATCTTCCCGTGCAATACTCATTTCTTTTAATTTGCAATGTTTTTCCTGAGACAGATAGAGATAAGCAGATACGTCAAATATGACCAAATACCAAGTATTGCATAAGAAGCTTTAGTTTGCTAGGTCTACACTAATGTCTTCAAGTTCGGTTTATTGAGCATTAACAACTGCAACTTCGGCGACTTTGAGAACAATATTTATCCACCACAGACAGTTAGTACTGAAGAATACCACAGTAACTCCAACAGAAACGTCTTATCTGGACACAAAAATAAATATTGGAAAAGGTACAGAAAGAATAAAGACCAGTATTTATGACAAGAGTGAAGACTTCAATTTGAAGATAGTAAATTTACCCTACCTTGGTATCCCAAACAATCCGTGTACGGGTTATACATATCTCAAATGCTAAGATATATTTGAGTTTGCTGTGAAAAAAGTGACTTTATAACAAGAAATAAGCGCTTATTGACCAAGTTATAGAAGCAAGGCTTTAAGAAGAGAATACTTAACAAAATCTTCGCTAAGTTCTACAGACGCCATTATGACGAGGTGCGGAAATACGGAGCATCAATCATGGAACTTTGAAAGCCCTGAATTGTTTGACAGAAGTTGTTCTAGTGTATTCTTTTTTTTTAAATAAAATATTTAGATGAATATAAAAATAAATGGACTTTAGCCTGCCGTATAAAAGTTTCAGAATTTGTGTGTATTTTTTACTAAAGTGAATGAGATCATCGTTATTATATTCTTTGTCGGCACCTAACGTTAACTAAATGTACATTTTATGTGTTGCGTTTTACCTGGTAATGTGCAAAATGATGGCGAATTGACTTTTAATGTACCCACAATGCCCCTTCTGAAGACGTGCCATGCCACAACACTTCCCTCGGTAAAGTCTCCTCCAATAGCCATCTGTTCGATCAACAGATAATCAAAAACTCTATCCCAAACATTGACTCTTGATAGCGCGCCTACCATAGACTGTGAGATCTGAAAGCTGCCACCTGTAGAGATAATATTGTCACAAAGCAAAGTTCTATTACATTTTTTTAAAAAAAAAATTATAAGAACAATTAAAGAGGTTCAAATTGGCCAAAGTTTAAGAACAACTTAAGAACAAAATATCAAAATGGAAAAAAGTGTTTAAAAGTTGAAAGTTAAAACAAACGTTTTTGACTCTAACTTAAAATGTTTGATCAAAGATGCTGTGTTGAATTGTTACGACTACAGTATGCCAATTCAAAGAAACTCATATAGTCATCTTCAGGTTAAATTTTAAAAAATGTGTGTTTTAACTTTCAACTTTTAAACACTTTTTTACCATTTTGATATTTTAACTTTTTGGCGTTTTAATGAATAATTTAAGAACAATCTCAGGCTGAGGCTCCAAATACCTGTTAAAATGGTTTACTTAAGTAAGTAAGTATAAGTAATTTAGAACTTTATTAACCTGTCTATTTCTTTAGCTTTTTATAAACTGATTGGGGACACGGGACCTACGTACGGTTTAACGTCCTTATCCGAGAAGACGCGAAAGTCTAACCATTTGCAGATGTTAGAGCAAAGGCAGCACTTTCTCCTCATTTATTTTAAGACCCTGCATGAGTGTTGGTCCAGCCGGGAATCGTACCTGAGCCCTCCCGGTCGATAGACTGGCGCCTTACCAACTGGGCTAACCAGGCGGCGGTTAAAGACTTCACTATAAAACACAATCGGTGTCACGGTGTTTCACAGTTATTCTAAAATGCGAGGCACATCGTTCTGCAATGCCTTCATTGTTTCTAACAGATCGAGAATTAAGGACAAGTTGAGACCAAAAAAAATTAAATAAAAACACAAGTTTTTTTATTCGTTTCGTTTACACTTTTTATAATATACTTCATAAGGATAATGAGGCTGAAACTTGTAAAATTTTAAGAATATTTCAAGTGAGGCTCAAATTCTGTTAAGAATACAACTTTGCATGTTTGAAAAGGAAATGCGTGTATTGCTAATGCACTCTATTACCTTTAAAGATCTTCGGCATAATATTCATGTTAAAAACAGAAATTCCAGGTAACTGGTATTCCCGAATACTCATGATAATGTTTTCAACCTAAAATTGGGTAAAGAATGTAAGTATATTTAGCCTCCTTCCGAATACGAAGAGCAAAGGACCACAGGAATTTAAGGAATGCAGGTAGATTCGAGTCTACCTATCAGTGTTTGGCATCTTGCAACAACAAATCGTTTTCGAAACCCCAACTTTGCACTGACTGGTTCATTTGAATCATCATTTGAAAACTGTAATTGTGATTTCAGCCTAAATTTCGCATGTCGGAATATATTTGAGGGATGAATCTCAAATTTGGAAAGAGAAAGATCAAGATCTTATCGATCAACATTCGTTACCATTGAAGTGAGACTTTAAGAGTTATGGCGGTAGTTCTACTTCGAAGTGGGATATCAGTATATTATATACTATATATTATATGGCCGACGAATTTCGCGCGCTCTGATTGGTCAGTTCGGGGTCCTTAACTTACAGTAAGGACTTCGCACTCGGTCAATAAGAGGTATTTGTTTGATTTTAGTCTCGCACGATTAAATAGATTACAGTCTTACTCGTACATAAAGCAATCTGCTATTCATTGTTATATTTTTATTCTTGTTTACCTACCATAGCTATCTTGCCCCTGACCGACAATAAATTTCCCACCGGCATTAATAATGGCATCTTCTCGTAATCCTTTCCCTTGACCTATCTCTGCCCCATCAACATACATTTTCCATTCGCCTCCTGCTGACGCCCACGTAAGACAATAGAAGTGCCAATTGTTGTCTAATAGTTTATGGTCTGAAAAGACTTCATATCTAAAAAACACATAGAAACGGTTCACCAAAGCACAAAAGATATTTTAATGTTTAATACTTAATTTCCGGGGTTTCCTTAGACAACAAAATAGTCCCTTCCTTCGCCGGGAGATCGAGAATCATATGGGAAACTGGGGACAAGAAATGGATGCGCGAACGGTAGAGAAAAGGAATGGGGGCGAGTGGCTGAAGGGAGAGAAAGAGAGAGCATTCTGAATAGAATAAATAAATATCCTGTTAAGTTGTTTGAGTGCTACTAATATTCTATTTTGTTATAGTGACAGTACTGCCCTATTTTCGTCATTTATTGTGTTTGTACTGTTACTTTAAAAGAAGAAGAGTAAATTAGTATTAGGTTGAACGCACATAGAGTAGTTATCATTAAACCGTGAAATGCACTTTAATTGGTGTATTACATATTTTTATGATATGGTTTTGGGGGTATCAAACAAATCACACTATAAATCTTAAGGCGTGTTCACACTAGAGACGCAAACTGAAGCGCAGACGAAATAAAAACAAGTGTGAATGTCACTTGACGCAGACGCAAGAAAAAGGAAAATTTCCTTTCTCTTGCGCCCACCTTGCGCTAGCTCTTGCATCACAAATTTTCAAGTGTGAATGAGGATGACGCAAACGCACACACAGAGTGACAGACGACTGCGTAGCTTGCATCATTGCGTCGCTGGTGTGAATGTCCTTGCATTGCATCTGCGTCTGTGCTTCCATTTGCGTGTTTAGTGTGAACACGCCTTTACAACCGCTTGTTCAACTGGTTTTACTGGTTTATTCATAAATATCTATACGTTTTACAAAGTTAGTTAGTTGTCCGAAGATAGCAATGGCTAATCGGGGCGGATAACTAAAGCATTAATTACAGCCAATTATAAAGAAAAACACATAAAAACTCTTAATTGTATATAATATAATATTTTTCAAATAAACAGACTCGAATTAAGTGAATGTTCATATATAATTGCAGTTTACATATATTATATGTATTATCATCTCAAAGCAAAGCAACAACAATGGGGATGGACAATGTAAGGGAGAACGTTATTCTACTTTCGGCTTACTTTATATCATTATATTGTTTAAAATTTGTTTATTAATGTTGCAATATTAACATAACCCTCCTTCTTTTATATAGAAATTAACCGCTGATCACATGCATCGTGCCGAAATGCTATCCTTGAATTGACTCTTTATACTTTAAGGACTTGAACCGTTGTTCAAATTTATTGCATGTTCGTTGCAAGTTACATCCGAAGATTAAACTGAGTTCCAATAATATTACTCTCAAAAACTGTTGGACTACTTTGATTTCGATCAAAGCCTGGGTCGATTATATAAACAAGATTCTTATGAAAAGATTCGAAAAAGATTTTACTTTTCTTTTAATGCTATCAAATGATAATGGTTATACTTACATGTGTTCGTTTTTTATAAAAGCGCTAAGGCGTGGACCAGATGAAAGAGCTTTTAAAAACATCGCCATTTCATTTGAAGTTCCATTCGAGATAGCGTAAGAATAAAAGGTAATTGTATCTTCAGTTATCTGAGACCGAAACCATACACAGCCTGTGAAACACCTGAGAAGAGGCAATGATCCGTAAAAAACAGCGTAGTTGGCTGTATTTCTTTTCGTTCCAAAATCCAAGTCAAAATCTGTTTCTCTCGCTGAAAATATATTATTGTACACCGGTTTTCAGATTTTATAATTAAAGAAAAGGCTAAGTACTAACAGGAGACTACGGGCATCACCTTCAACCTAACACTGTAGTGGACAAAAACAGGTATTTGTCTAACTGGAGATCTTCCTATGAACTTTTATCAATCCCTTTTCATCTAGAGCCCATCACAGTAGTGCACAATAATAAACTCTAACAAGACCATTCTAAGGGCTTTTTACTCCTGAGAACTTTTAGTTTACATTAAAGGTAAGCTCCAGATGGAATTTGAACGCACAACTCTGTGTTCTAATCGGGCGTACTGAGCTACTGGAGACTCTATGGTGAGCGAGGGTCGATGGTCTGGTTCTTAGGTCTAGAGTGATACTGGAGTTGGTTACACCTCCATCGACCATGTCTGAGGTTTACCCTGATCTACTCTCGAGTTCTCCCGAACGTTTATCTCGTTTTTCACAAGGCTGAGAACATGTAGTATTTCTTAAATGAAGTATGACTGTTCTATCTTGACTACTTACATGTAAGATCAAGTGTTGTTGCTGCTATCGTTTTTACATCACCATGGGCTTTGCTCTTTAGACTCGTCCAAGAGATTAGATTACCAACATCTGTCCCAATTTGCTTTGCCATTGCTTCAATTATATAATCAGTTTTTACCTTGCTCCACATGTTCACGTGACTCAAATAGCCATTAAAAAGGTGTTTGTCAGTTGGGTAAACAACCCCCATCGATGATTGCCTAACACCAAGGCGCACTATTCCATCACTTGAGATAGTTATTCCTTTTTGGAAGTCTGTAATCGTTTTTCTTTGAAAACAAATACAATGTTAAAGGAATATAAGAACTTCAAGTTGTTAATATAATAAGGCCAGACCAAATCAATGCCAAAAAACAAACAAAGAAAACATGGTTGTTCAATTTCATTACCAGTTTTTGAATTTCTGTCTGGGCTATGCGAAACTACGAAACATAGCACTGAAACAGAAAAACAGCGAAACAACCTTTATTTTCTAAGACCAAAATAGCGAAAAAAATATGCTCTTGATATCCTTCCCTCATTTGAGACTACGGTTGTCCAGTAAGCCAAGGAAGGGGCAGGGGGCTTTTATTCATAGTGGCAATCTGGAATGGACTGGATTGCCTTGGAATGAAATAAGGATAGCAAAGTAAAATGTCTAATTTAATACTGTATCAGACTTTGGCAAGGTTGTCCAGTATGTCAAGAAGGTATTTTGAAAGAAAAAAATGCCCCAAGAAATCAGTTTTGGGTTAACTGCAAAACTACATTAGAAAACTTCAGTTGAAGTATTGTAAAGTCATGATTAAGAAAATTTAGTCTAAGATTACGAATTGCAAAGTAACTGTCACAACATCCATCTAAAAAGCTACTTAGATCAAGATTGTGCATATGAATAGACATTGAATTGAGTGTTTTCCGTGTGTAACTGTGTTAAACTCAGTACATTGAGAGAGTGTGTCAAGAGTATAATAAGCAGCCAAAAGAAGTCCGCAAATGCTCATATTATTAGGGACTTGTAGTTACTCCTATACATACGGTACTCGTTTGACCTCAGTCCCAGTCCAACACTACAAGAGCACGACAAAGCTTTGGTACCTGTGACATTAAGAATGATATGGTCTGGTTTATTTTTAGTTTAAGTTATTGTAAAAAAATATATATATATCCGGAAAAAATTATTTATTTCTGTCGTGGCTTCTAGTGCTATGGTAAGTAGAAGGGTAGTGACGGGAGTCATTTGTTGACTTTGTACTTTTCCTTGTAACGTACTCACAAGGTAAAAGCGCAAGGTAAATCTGATGTATTATTATTAATATAAAATCATTATTATTAATCATCATCATTATCATCATCATAATTATTATTACTATTATCATCATCATTGTCATCTTCATCGTCATCGTCATCGTCATCGTCGTCATCATCGTCATCGTCGTTGTCGTTATTATTATTATTTTTATCATCATCATCATCATTATTATCATCATAATTGTTATTACTATTATCATCATCCTTGTCATCTTCATCTTCATCGTCATTGTCATCGTCATCGACATCGTCGTCGTCGTCATCATCGTCATCGTCGTCATCATCGTCATCGTCGTCGTCGTTCTCGTTCTCGTTCTCGTTATTATTATTATTTTTATTATCATCATTATAGCTACCTCAGGACACCATCAAGGTAGAATTCGGTTCTTCCATCAACATTTTCCCAGGTGATACACAAATTGTTCCAATGATTTCCATCTAGAGGCGCGAGATAGATCTTGCTCACACTGTCCAAGAAAAACAAAACAAAAAACTGCTTTAACGGTATTCTAGCCTGATAAGAAAGTTCATTTACTAAATTTCAGTTCCACTAAACAGCACAGAAAATACATTGGCTAACCCCGGCTTTCAACCACTCAAGAGGTATTTCCTCCCGTATACGCACAAAAACGCCTAAATGAATATGTAACCAGCTTATTTTATGCCATACAGTTCATTCAAATATAAAGTAGGCGAGTAGTGTTTGGCCATCAGGTTTATTCTGGTGACGTAGATCCGCTCCGTACAGTGATACCCTTATAAGCAGTAGAAGTGTGATGCAAATTGACATGAAGCTAGAGCAGACCTAGAATAACTCTGCAAATGATTTCACGGCCATATGTACTCTTAAATTACAAGTGATTACCCACAATCCTCAGCACTATACTGGCACCCAGTCTTTGCTGGTTCCGTGCCCTACAAATATCTATTTCTGTCTAATTCGTTCATTCCATTCATCCAATCACCAAAACTTACAAATTATATAGCTTTCGCGCTATGGTTGTCTTTTTAACTCGTAATGAAGAAACATTAAATAGAGGATATTACACGGCGGCTTGAAGATAAAAATTTTATTTTCGAGTGGCAAAACAATATTTTACGAACGAGCGCAGCAGTTCTTTTTATTATATAGACACGAATGTTTTTCGGAGGGAAATTACCGAAATTACGTCATCGATAAACTCACGTGTGAGATTATGGAAAATAAACCACTCGGGTCCCGGATGTAGTTTTTATTAATTTTACGAGTGGCATATTTTCCAGTAAAACACTAGTGTCTATATAATAAAACAGCACATATTTTATCCTATATAAATCGTAAATATAAAAAGCCACGAATTGGGTCATTAACCTGTTTAATATTACCAATTTGACCGCACTACCGCTACCAAGATAGAGCTCTATGAGTTTGCCGGTAGAAGATGCATATGAAAACAATCCAGTCCCTTGCGAATGGATTTTCAATTTTAGCCACAAACACAGAGTGAAGCTCTTCAGGACTCCAAGTGTGGAATGCTCGATGAAGTTTTCTGCTTTTCTTGATGGAAAATAAAAGTAATATCCAAACATAGAAACTGAAAGATAAAACGCAAATGTTATATTTGTTAAGAAAATCAGTTTTTCTGTAAAAAGAAATGAATATTGATAATTCTAAAACTACAGTCAGCAAGTGGAATGCTGCTCGCATATTGTTTATTATTTTTAAAAGCCAGATACGTTGACACTGCTCATGAAAAATATTGCAAAGTTGACAAAATGTATTTATTTTTAAAGTTTAAAATCGATTAAATTAAAGGTATATAAACAATGAACATGCGTATCCGAGACGTACGTGATGGAATGCTCGTTTTCGTTTACCGCTGGTCATTATACTGAACATTCAGAAACTGCTATTAAAATCCGTCGTTGAATGGAATCCAAGTGAAAGCTGGCTTGTAACACAGGAAGCCCAACTCCATCATGATTAGTTTTGCGGGTGGTACTTTATGGTAAAAAGGATAGAAACGCTCCCCGGGAAATGTGATAAAATACCAAATTGCGAACTTTGAACCCTAAATTAAAAAATACAACGAGCATTACATTGGTATTAATCCCCCGGGGAAATGAATACTGTATCTAACGTCCATTGCGAAGGTAGCGGCTGCTCGTTTCAAACGTCAGCCTTTCGTCGAGCCAGCGCAATGCTATTTCCAAACCTGTTGCTCTGACGAAGCGCCGGCTTTGTGCTTTACCAATGGTGATTACGTGTTAGTTTACAACAAAGAATAAACTACACGAGTACTTCACACCTTCGCTAACACAATTCAATAGTTTTCCTAAGAATTATTCAACAACTAGTACTACTGCTGTATAAATGGTCAGCGGTCGGTCTATTTTGCAAGATGAAATTAGCAGCAAACAGTGAAAAGCAAAAGAATTAATATGACAAAGACATACTGACGTCATACGCTGCAATGTAGCAATAAATTGCAGCCGTACAGCTGTACGAGTTTTTGCCAGGTTCATGCCTCTCTGAGGGCAAAATAGTTTTGCACGTCCCGTTTTGTCTTATCAATTAATCAGATTTGCAAATTTTGCTTCTACAAAAACATTATAAAAATTGTGTACTAAATAGATTTATGAAAAAATCAACCATAATTTAGTGCTGCAGGAAAACATTAGCAAAACAATTACTAATCATCAGCAGGCTTTCTAAATTGGGTGCAATATTCTACAATTCGTTTCGGCTCTATTTAAGGCGCATTCACTATAACCATGTACAGTTATACGATATAAATATATTAGCAACCGATTTGCGGCCTACGAGTATAATTCAATTATCGACAACCAGATAATCTTTCCTGAGGAGGGGTATCCTGAGAATGTTATTGCGTGACAACTAAAATAACAGACCAAATTGTGTGTGTGACATTTCGTTGTTCCTTATCCTAGTATCTCGGCGTTTTTCTTGACGATATATTATCATAGAAATATCAGAGATCGCATATCTGAAACATACCTATCTATAGTAATCTCTTTGTAAAGTCCATTCAAATATGAAATGTGAATAATTTATTGTTGCTGTTTGTTGTTGTTGTCACTTGCAGGTCGCAAAAAAAATAATAAAGTAGCTGCAATTGTGCGATAGAGCGCCTAAATTGGGGTGGACTGGAGGCGGAGGTTTAATTTACAATGTATTTACGTTGATAACGTCTACTGCATGATAGAAGGATTCGTTAGATCCAATTAACGTGCAGCCTTTGTTATTCATAACGTTCTTTAAATCCTTTTACTGGGGTTCCCATGGCTTAGTGCCAGGGCAACCAAATTGTATACAGAAGGACTGGGTTAATTCTACTCCCGATTGGAGCTCAAGTTTCTGGTTTGGTCTAAATTACCCTGGGTACCAAATCTCTCTCTCTCTCTCTTCCCAACCCCTCTCGGACCACTGGAGATCCCTGAATAGCTTTGAGTTGTTTTCAGATTCACTATTTATTCATATCTAATCACTTATGTTGGTTCACCTCTTGATCGACAAGTTGTTGAGGGTGTTGTTACTGTTTCGCCACGAAACTTGTGTCTTAGCTGTCTCCAAGCGAGTATGTCCCCAGTACTTCCTAGAATACAGCTCTGCGCCAGCTGTTGGATCTTGCTATAAATCAATACCTGACTCCAGATATTCACCTGCGTCATTTCACCTTGAAAAGACTTAGATTTACTAAAGCCACCACCAAGAGTTGTCTGGTTTTGACCCAGGACGAGTACACCATTACCACTAACTGACTGGTAACGTTGAAAGGAGCGTCCAACCTTCCTCACAGCTCCGTCTATGTACACCTGCCATTCACCAAGTCTGTTTGACCATGTAATACAAAGGTGGTGCCAGGTTTTATTGTACGAATAAAGAGGGCTTCCCAATCGGAAATCTCTAAACAGAAAAAAGAATGTGTATTTTCTATTTCTGTTAATTAATTGTTTATCTAATCACTTCAAAACGCCCTATTTAAAAATAATTTAGAAGATATATTTAATTTTTTTTCTGATTCTTCCAAAATTGTAACAACAAGAACAGCAACATTATAGGAAAGGAAAGAATCGTGGCCTTATATCAGGGTCCCTCTGGCCTAGAGTAACTAAATTAAAATAAAACAAATTACACTGAAATGAGCGATGCGAGCGCACCATTTTCAGTTGAAGCCACTTGAGGTGTACATATTTTTTCCGCAGTGGCAATGAAGATTCGTATAACCAGACAAATACTTACCGTTCTTTACCTTTGATTGTAAACCGACAATAATAAAGTTGTATACACTCGAGATACATCTCCTTTAATTCAGAGTTTGTTGCGTAGCTCAAAACTGAATAGGTGTCATTTCGTGATGGTTTGATCCACAAGGATATCGTGAGAGATGTAATGCGCGTGCTTTTATGTAAAATGTCAATATTCCCAAAATCGCTTGTCGTTTGGCTGGAAAACTGAACCTCAAAGTTTGAAGCATCGTCTAAAATCAAAATAAAGAGAAACGAAAAGAATAACGATAAACTTTCAGTGGATCGCACTTAGTAATTTTTAATTATTTAAAAATAATATTGTAAAGTTTTCGTTAAGAGATAATTTCCCAAGATTGATAGTTTAACTCACTTTAGTCGATAAAAAACTAAAAAATTATTTCTTCTGATAATTTATCAAATTTTAGTATAAATATATGGATTCTTTTAAAAGTTGTTTTCGTAAACTGAGCACATTTCTTCATTACAATGAGTTGCATGCATGCCATTTACTTTGAGCGGGTAAATTTGACGCAGTTGGTAAGTTTGCCATTCCTTCCGACCACAACGTCTCCAGTTTTTATGCCAGTGCTTGCTTAACGGTTTTTGAAAGATTTCTGCCTTCACGCCGCAAGTTCTTTTGTCCCGAGCTCTGCAGATGAGATTTCAATCTTTTGTGCGACCAGTCTTTCTCGCCAAATCCAACTCAGTTTTCCATCCTTCCGGCGCAGTTGGTGAAATGAGTACTAGCGCCTGCTGGGAGCTAACGTTGGATGGTAGGTGGCCCGTCCAGGGGGAGTCAAAAGGGACTTTAAGAAATGAGGACGGAAGCAAAGACGACGGCGGTTATGAGAAATATTATTTCCCGCTTAGTTTATCCGTTTAGATCATCGATAAGTTTCATTTTAGACTTTGTACAAGATTCTGGAACATTAAATGGTTAAAGGTTCATTGTTGAATGCAAACAAAAGCTTCCAAATTTTTTCGTTTGACGTTGTTGTCCACAGAACCCCAAAAGTGAGCTTTTCGCGGCGTATCAGTGAAGACACAGGTAGCCCAGGCTAACGATCAGTAATATATTAAGCATATAGTAATTTGTATAGAAATATAGAGAGAATGTATG
>JAOTRI020120577.1:0-12191 GCA_028564885.2 Zoanthus sanctaehelenae
ACACCCGTTTTGAACTCAACACTAAGGATGGTTATACAAGTAAACAGTTTTTGGAAATATACTTGGTAAAAACGTTAGTATGCGACCAGTAACGCCATGAGGTAGATGTAAAAGACATGCATACATTCCTAAAAAGTGTTTTTTATTCAATAGTCTGAAAGCTTTTTTAAAACACCAAATGATTCTTACAATGTACAGATTCATTCCAGTCAGAAGCCTTCAACCACTAATGCAACTCGCAAATGAGTGCAAAGTAGCTAATGCTTTCTTTACAGTCTATTTTTGGCATTAATAGAGACACATGAAGCAAGTGTGAGAAGTTGAAAACCCTTTTTGACAAGGTTTCAAACAGTCACAGTTTTATGGGTGATAATTTTTCCTACTTCAATGTAGTAATTTTTTGTTTAGTAAAAATCTTTTTCGAGTTGCTTTAGATTATGATTTACAAACATAGTTGTGCTGTGATAGGAGAAATCAAATCTCAGCACAAGAACTAAACGTGTTACTAGGTCATTAAATAAAGTTCTTTGTGCTAAAGTGATATACACGAGACTTACTTGTGTTAACATCTGTGCCATAAGCAATAAAGCAGGAGTACAAACCGCATGTCTGAAGTCTGATGTTGGAAACAATATCGAGACCATTTTCAAATACACAAGCTACGTGAAACGAAAGCAAAATGATGATCAGTATTAATACTAATGGGTGGCCCAAAATAAGTACTCCTCTTCGATTAACTCCAGATAAAAAAGTAAAAGAAATTTTACTCTTGAACAATTAGCGCTCGATTAAGTAATGTTTAACTTAAAGTTTGATATATGCCATGAGCATTTTTATACAGTATTTGGGTTGAGATAGCTAAATCTAAATCTTTATACGAGCCTAGTGGCTCATGGACCGGCGCTTATCTCCGGTTTCTGTAGTGTTAAGCGGATAAGAGTCTTTGACCCCCCTGGACGGGACACAAATCCATCAGGTTAGCTCACAGCTGTTGCTGGTAATTTTTTACCATTTCCAGAAGGATGAAAAGCTGAGTTAGCTTAGCCGGAAAAGAAGATCAAACAAATATTCAAATCTCAGCAAACTGCCGGAATCAAACTAGGGACCTTGTAAACGAAAGCAGAGACCTTACCAATTGCGCCAACCACATCCAAATGAGATAACTAGTGTTTAAAGTTGAGTTAAACTTTTTCACCATATAATACTGAGTTCGTAACACTAACAAAATTGACAGCTACACGGCTGTTAAATGAATGAGAGAGTTTATTGTCCGCAATATTTATAAAAGTTGAAAAAGCAGTACATGTTTTATAACGTGTAAGTTAAAAGTGGTACAAAGATAGCAGTGGTAAACAATCAAGACAGGATCAATTATAGGATTGTGTTAGGGGTCAGTTTAGGGTAACTTGAAGCTCATTCAACAAAGTAACACAGAAACATTTGAAATGAACAACTTCAAATTTCTTACCTCTTTTAGCCCTGGAAAATCTCCTTTTCCACCTAAACGATATAAATATAATTATAACATTTAACACTTGATACATGATGCTCTGCATAATAAACAACAACTTTACCCCTTTCAGTCCCAGTTGAATTATTTTAAAGTTCTACCTATTGGAGCCCATAGTTTTCATTGAACAAAATTGAGAGAATTTCACTTTTAATCATTAACAGTTTGCTTTGCTTGATCAATTCTCATTTTCTCATTACCAAATGTCTTATTTAGTATTTGTCATCTAATTGAGGTTGGGTCTTGAGAAATTAAAACTTTTTACCAACACAAAACAAAAATAGTGAAAGATGCAAGAAAATCTAATGTTGATGAATTTTAAAACAAGCTATTTTGAATGCTTTCCTATATGGTCCCAAATAATATGTACAGATTTTTCTTATTTCATTTCTTATTGTAGTTCTTTACTTGTTAAAATTCTTGCTCTAAGTTTGCATCTTGCAATGAGCTCCTATTGGATGTCAGGGGTTGCGACGAATTGAAAGGCGTTTCCTTAAAACCAATGGCCATTTTTGGAATTTATGAAATAATGCTAAAATTGAAAGCACCAGAAACTCTTACTTATTCATACTGATAGTAGACGTTTAGTAAGCAATGGATCATTATTATATTAAAGGTATGTAACATATATATGTATGTTTCATTTACCACCATACACTTATGCATTGCTTCATATTGTTAGCATTACAATTTTTCTTAGCACAGAAGAAAAGACAAAAATATGCATTGAAATAATTAAGCAATCAGAGTTGAAATCAATTGTGCCCATGCAGATAGTCCAGTAACAAATACTGGCTGTGGTGTTAGTCAAGTGACTGACAAAAACATTTAAAAACGAATGATGATGCTACACCTTACAACAAGGTCAACTATTCACAGTGCACAGGCATCAAATTGTGTCTGGTCCACCCCGATTAATTGAGGTTTTAGTGTAACACGTTGTAAAATATTATGGAGGCCAAGCACACTACTGCTTTTATATTTTATTCAACAAAAAATGGAAAACACAATGACGGATCCAAGCGTTTTGGAATGGGGTTAAAACTTTCAATAAATAAATAAATTATCAACACCGAACTTCTCATAACATAACACATAAAAAAATAAAACATTTGGCAATCAGAAACTGGGAATTGATCAAACAAAGCAAACAACAGAAGATTAAAAGTGAAATTCTCTCAAACTTGTTCAATGAAAGGTATGACCTCAAGTTGTGAGAACTGAATAAAACAGTTGGAACTGAAAGATTTACTTACAATTTTTCAAAAGTCAGGCGTGAGCAAGCAAGCAAGCAATGTTAAAACACAATTTTGAGCCAGCGAAATGCACTCAAAAACTGTTTTAATGACGTTTTATTAACACAACTGATAATTGATATGAAACCGAACTTCAACAACTGATTCTTTCAGTTTAAGGTAAACTTTCAATTAGAAACATTTTTAAATGAGGATTTTTCATATTTTTTTTTCTTGCTCCAAAAAAGAGGGGTTACTAGCCACTCAATCCAACCCCCCCCTATTCTTAAACCTTTACTTAGACCAACTAATAATAAGTAATTCAATGGTAATGGATGCTCACAGTTTTTAAATTGAATGGCAATGGATGCTCACAGTTTGTAAATTCAAAGGCAATGGATGCTCGCAGTTTGTAATATAATAGAGCCCCCCGCTAGAACACAACTTTCATTAAATAAATATCCCTGTTTCTGAAGTAGCAAAATGTTCTTGTTTTTGTGGTAAATGCTCGCTGCACTCGGGCTAAAATGAGCCCGAGTCGGGCCCAAAGCATATTTATGCCCGCGAACATCAACTATATTGTTATAATATAATGATCCAAAAACAAGACATACCATTGAAAGAGATTGTAATGGAAATGTTCACCTTTATAATTACTACCACCATCAGACTCACGGTACCACCACAGCTACTATCAGACTTAACAGTACCACCACCACCATCAGACTCACCAGTACAACCACAACCACCATCTGACTCCTGGTACCATCACCACCACCTTCAGACTCACCGGTACCATCACCGTCAGTAGTATTACCACCATCAGACTAAACGATACCATCACAATAACCATTAATCTTACCATTACCATCACCACCCCCATCGGATTCACTGTAACATCACCATCAGATTCAATAGTACTATTACCGCCATTAGACTCAACAATTCCATCACAATAACCATTAATCTTACCATTACCATCACAACCACTATCAGACTTCTGGTACCACCACCAACACCATCAGCCCCACCAATACCACCTCCAACACCATCAGACTCCTGATACCAACACCAATACCATCTACCTCACCAGTACCATCACTACCACCATTAGACTCAAAAGACACATCACCACTAGTATCAGACCCAACAGTACCATAACCTTCATCAGACTCAAAAGTACCATCACAACCACCATTAATCTTACATTACCATCACATTCACTATCAGACTCAATACTACCAATAAAAGTGAATGAATATTAACATATTAATCTGACAAAGGACTAACGTCGGAAATAACGACGTTCAAGATTGTCTGAACATTGTTGCAGCTTTTAATCATTACATTCAGTATATCAATAAGGAGTACTTAGAAATTCCTTTTTTCATTATCAAAACATTAGTAACATTTATTTTATTGTTTCCCAAAATATGTACCTACTTACTGTACTGTACTTAACTGTACCTTTCGTCTCACACTGTTGAACAAAACGTTTATGGATTTTCTGAAGAATCTCTTGATAGTACTGAGTACAGTGAACTGAGGATAGTTGAGCAACATCAAAGACGTGACTACAAGAAATTTAATTTAAAGGAAAAAGATCTTTCAGTGTGTCAAAAGTTATTGAATCTTGTTGTCAGGTAAGAGATGTGCGTTAAAATATTAGTCTCTTTAGTGGGGGAGTGGGTAGGGGATGCATGTCATCCGAAAATATTATACCATACTTCTTTGATTCAAAATGCTATTGAAAATTTATTCTTATGGGGGGTTGGGCAGCTGCCCCCTTGATCCCTACTAACTATAGTTATGGGGGTTGGGCAGCTGCCCCCTTGATCCCTACTAACTAAAGTTATGGGGGGTTGGGCAGCTGCCCCCTTGATCCCTACTAACTACAGTTATGCCCTTGATGACTTCCTTTGACTTAAATACTGTTGCTTAATTAGACCACGCTAATTGACCGTTGCACTTCATTTCGCGGGGTCAACTTTCAATACTACCAATTCTTAAATCTTTATGTTGTTGAAATTAATATGCTACCAACGGTGTAATAAATGACACACTGACCCTAGTAAGATGATTTTCAATTGTTCGTGTTGTCATTTGATGAAATATAAACTTAAAATAATTAATTCTGTAAACGCGTAAGCGAAGCAAAGTTTTAATCTTCTCAGTTAAATTGCATTGTTCTTAATCAGGCTTGAGTTTTGTGGATTTTACTAAACAACACTGAGGCCAAAAACAAATATGTCATTAGCTTGTAAATTTCACTTCACTACTTGGTTTATTCGTTGCTTTTGCCATCTTCAGCATTAGATATTCAAAAGTAAATTGAATACTTATCAAACGCTTAACGCTAAAGAATCAAGACAAGAAAGAATTAAAAACCGCTCTAAAACCACGTTTCTGACTAAAAAGTAATTATTAGGATTCTAAATCCCAGAAGAGTAATGTATTCCTGTTAGTCTTAAGATGCTCTTATTAGGAATAACGATTGCACTAACAGCCTCAAAATCTTTCATCATTGTGATTTTGTTAAAGGGAAACTGAACCCTAAAATTAATTTTTCCTTCTTTGATAATTTAGGCATAGTAAAACAAATATGTGAACATTTGATCGGCGGCTCGATATGTGATGTCAGCGGTTATTTATGACGTAAGTTATGATATTAGGAAGATTAAAACAAGGAATAATCATGGATACTGTGCGATTTTTGGTTGGGAATAAAGAAAAAATCTTCACAAGACCTAAATTTTTCCAAGAAATATCAGAATGTCGAAGCAAACTATCGTATTTATGCTCTGAATATCGTAAGCTACGTCGTATCACACCGCTGACAGTCATACTTGCAGAGGTAATCTACTACACAAATAGATTAAAACAAGAATAGGTTAGTTTAGGCATTCAGTTCCCCTTTAATTAGTAATGGGTAGGTTATAAAAATCTTCAAGTTCCTATTTGACAATTTTGTCATCCATGAACTTAAAATTTGAATTACCAAAGAAATAATTTGCACCTAATTATTCTTTTTAATCAAAAACGGTTTTGATCTGATAATACATTTTGACCGTGCGGTAGGGGACTGGTATCTCTAACGTAGCAGCAAGGGGACTGGTACCTCTGACGTAACAGCAGGGGACTGGTACCTCCGACGTAGCAATAGGGGACTGGTACATTTGATGTAGCAGCAGGGGACTGGTACCTCTGACGTATGCGAAAGGGACTAGTATCTCTGCAGCAAGACGTCCTTCGCGTTATGCTTATGTCGCGGCTGTCCTCATTACGACATAAAACTCGTTATGGTTGTGCTTATGCTTATGTCGTAGTGAGGACCGGGCTTTACGTTGATAGCAGTGTTTTAAATCATAACAAATTGAAAGAAATTGTTATGTTGATATTATTGACATTCAACCTGAAGCTTCATAATTACCTTGTACTTATCACACCAGAATTTCTCAATTGAATTTATGCTGGGTCAAAGCACGAGCGGTCCCAAATTGTCTTAGTTGTATGTTCTAGAATTGAAAAATCGTAACAAGAATCGCGAAAAATTGTATAGCATTTTTAACTTAGTGTTACTAAAAGGCTCTGTTTTTCATCTAAAGTAGGACTAGCTATTGATTAACTGCCAACGAGCAACAAAATTTATTTAATAATTTTGTAATATTTTAAATGTCTGTACTTATGTTGTTGTTTTTTCTGGCAAATAAATAAACTGAAACTGAAACAGAATTGGGTTGTGAAAGCGCTGAGAACTAGGTCTCTCATTGTACTATTTGGAAATACAGAAAAAATATGCGAAATTATTTCGTTGTGTGCTTTTTTACTGTAACATTTTATTTTGCTAGCTAAATCCTTATACGAGCCTAGTGGCCTATGACTCTTTGACTCCCCCTGGATGGGACACTAATCCATCACAGGTTAGTTCCCAGCAGACGCTGGTACTCATTTACCTACCCCGGGAGGATGGAAAGCTGAATTGGCTTATATGGAAAAGAAGGTCACACAAATATTCAAATCTCGGCAAAGTGCCGGGATCGAACTGGGGACCTTGTGGTTGGAAAGCAGAGATCTTTGCAACAGCACCAACCACGTCCGCCCTCTCTATATCAGTAAACTACAAGTTTTAAAATGCAAAGCAGTGCAGCCGAGTTTTGTTATTGTTTAGTGGTCGATACACTAACGAAGACGGTGAAAAAACCCTCAAAAGAAGTAATAAAAATTATCTTTAACATAAATCATAGTTCAAGTATATTACTCATTATCAAAAACATAAGCAAAGGCGCTTACCAAATGGTATATGGGTCTCTATTTCTTTGGAAAATGACCACATTTCACCGGTTCTCCTGAAGTGCTTTACAATATTCTCTTTAGCACGTGTTGAGCTAAGATTTTTACAGCGAATCTGCAGCTGTTTTGATGACTTCACAGGCAACAAATGTTCCTTAATCAGATCCCATTCCTTGGAAAACTGAGCAAGACCCAGAGCCAGCAGGTTGTCCTCTGCTTCTGTGAACTTGATCCTAATATCAACAGGCAGAAAGCAGTTACAACACAAAACGAAATCAAAGGCGTACTCTTAAAATGTATTCTGGCACTCCCAATTTTTCATTTTAGTTCAAAAATGTGCCTTAATTACCGAGAAAAAGATGAGGAAAATTCCCTTTGAGATTTAATCTATGTCATCTAATAAAGTTTGTACAGAATCAACAATCTGAGTGTTCGAAATTCTGAACTTATTGAAATTGCCAGATATAACTGATTAAGACACAATTATTTTTAAGCACAGATGTTACAATGAGCGCCTTTCTAAAGCTTTCAATGTTTGTTTTGTCTCGTGAAACTTCAATACCAATATAACACTCGACTTATACTCTGCATTTCATACGGACAAACTACGGACTGCAGAACAAACCTCTGGAACTTAGTTGGCGAACTCAAATCTCTCAGGAGTGCCTTTTCAATTAAATCAAAATTAAAATGACGCATCATTTTCGAATATTAAAACTAATTATACAATGGAGTTGGAGGACGTGGTTGGCGCAGTTAGTAAGATCTCTACTTTCTAACCACAAGGTCCCCAATTCAATCCCGACACTTTGCCGAGATTCGAATATTTGTGTGACCTTCTTTTCCACCAAAGCCAACTCAGCTTTCCATCCTTCCTGGGAAGGTAAATGAGTACCAGCATCTCAGTGTTGTAACTTAACTTTTTTGATAATTTGCTAACAGGGCAAGTTAGACTTAAAAATTGGTCGCCCTGAATGATATTTACTTGATATAAATAAGAGCCATATTGACCTTTTCCATTTGCAAAGATTCAATCATATTTTTTGTTAAAGTCATAAAGATGTCATAATTTGAAGATTTTTAGCAACTGCAAAAAGTGAAACTATAACAGCTGTAGCAATAGTGCGATAATCATAGTAAACATATTGAGACAAGTGTTAAAGCAAGTTCAGTTCTTGTTAAATGACAGAACAGTTGGACTTTGTATGGGAAAGTATTAGTTCCGTACACGTCAGATTTAGTGTGGTGAAAAACATAAATCTGTATTCAATAACTTGAATCTCAAGTTGGAGTTTTTGTTTTTGGAAAATTTTTTTTTACTCATATATGAAAATTAGTAATTGCATTTACCTACTTTAAGCGAAAAAATGGCTACTGAACTATTTTCAAGAACAAATAGTCTTTTGCAAAAAAAAGAAAACATTCTTGATACCGTGTCCATGACTTCAGTTATTCATTTTCCTGTGCAAAATATATAAAGCTCGTACCACGAAGAGTTTTGAACAAAAAAAAGCTTCCCAGTTCGCCCATTAGGCTGCCACTTTAGAGTACATTGAGGAAAAGAGCTTGCATTGCAGTTTTTCTAATAGTTTTTCTTTTTACACATAAATTTCTCCAGCGAGAGCAATATTTTGTTTTTGAATGTTGAATTGTTGTATTTGAGATGTTTGAGAAAATTGGCTTGCCCGAATGGGCAACCAAAACAAAACTTCTGCTTGCCCATGAATGAATTTGCTTGCCCTGGGCGACACTGCGTCTGCTGGGAGCTAACCTGCGATGGATTAGTGTCATGTCTAGGGGGAGTCAAAGACTCTCATCCCCTTAACATTACAGAAACCGGAGATAAACGCCGGCTCGTATACGAATTTGGCTGTACATTTGAGGTATTCATTTTTAGGTATTTATTTTTATTTCTGTAAACTTTACGCTGTTTATATTTTTGTTTTGTATTGTTGATTTTACATATTATTTTATTATCATTGTTTGTTTTGTATTTTAGATTACAAATTCCAATTATAACTTGAATATCTTGCACTCACGGCCATAACCTATATGTAATTTAATTGTCTAAAGGCCACCTCTCGTAGTTAGCCCTTATGGTTACACTGTACACAGGTGGCCTACACTCTTCAACCCGTTAATCTATTTTTGTTGGTGTTTTTTCCTGTAAATAATGTGAGTGTAAATAAAGTTGCTGTTTTAAAAAAATGTAAATGGAGAAAACAATATTTTAAATACCAGGCATATTCATGCCACATCCGATATTTCTATGTCGCCGTGAATTGTCAAATGTTTCTTCAATTTGCTCACAGTATAATGTCTGATATATGTGCACACATTCTTATAAAAAAAAGTAGAAGGACAAAACGTCATAACACGGTCGTTTGTAAAAAGCAACTTGGGAAATATCAGAAGGTAGTAACCGAAGAATGAACTGGAGGCCCAGTCTCTGATCAACAAAATTTGGGAGCCAACGCCATCACCAAATTATTGGTTCAGCAACCACAGTTAAAATTACCAAAACCTCGAATGATCTTGTGCTTACAAATACAGCATCCCTAACCCTAACCCTAACCAAACCTCGATTGATCTTGTGCTTACAAATACAGCATCCCTAACCCTAACCCTAACCCTAACCAAACCTCGATTGATCTTGTGCTTACAAATACAGCATGTGTTACAGTGCCTTCCATTCGAAACCAAACACCTGATCAAGAATTTGTTTGCAGAGCAAACCGTGTCGAGAGTTATAAAGTCTAAAGCTCCGGTTTCAATTCTAACTAGACGCGTACACACACGTTCACTCAGGCTACTTAATGTTTGGATTCGTAGTAATGGGTCTAAACTTTATCTATGCCAAGTTTTATGTTTGTATCACAAAATAAATGATTCGGCCTAAAAATTGCCGTTAACCGCTCTGCTAACAATCACAGAAACGCGAGCAATAATCCAATGTCTGAAAACAAAGTAAAGAAAATCTCTTATATTACAGTCATTGTCAATTAAAAGTTTACTAAAAATGAATAACCATTTTCCTATCATAAAACTAATTCTCGTCAGTTCTATAAAAACTGTGTAAACTGCCAGTTTGCAAATGTTACGCTTGAGAAAATTTTTATGCTTGAAAGCGTTTAATGGCAGTTGACAGCTCCCTTTAATTTGCATAATGAATTTTAAACCGTATGTATTTTGTTTAGTTTTTTCTTCTATGGAACTTTAACTAAAACTACAAAAATAACTTCTTATATAAATTTGGTTTGTAAAAAAGCAAAATACTAAGAAAAATAAAGAAATAAAACAAAAATAAACTTTGAAAATGTGCATGTGTAGTGTCTAGACTGCAGCTCTTCAGCTGACGGAAACATGAAGTTTATAAACTAATAAAGATATTGTAAAATTGTGTAGATCTAGCCATTTACAAGTTGAATAAAAAATTACAGATATCAGCAGGAAGAATAATGTTTAGGGCAATTCATATTTGACATTGCGACAAAGACTAAATTATGCAACATTTGGCAGCTGTCCGACATCAAACACGTGTGACACAAACAGCTCACTGTAAAATTGTTTTCGCGGTAAAGCAAAGCACAACAATCTTTCCAGCATTTGTAAAATACTTGCGGTAATTGCCAGGAAAAATAATCCCAATTTGAAGTCGCAAAATAGCTCTAGAAACACGTCCCGTATTGAATTGACACGAACGTGAAGCGAGATGACTCAAACAATCACCATGTCCATCATTAATTTGTGTATACTTTGACAGGCGGAGCGAGAAGTTCGTTAGAAAGCATCTTTTAGAAAAGTAACTTTTAGCTCCCGACACAAAATTTGACATATTAATTTGACAATGGGAAAACAGCTGACTGATAACAACGCGGGCTTACGCGTTTTCGACATTGTCGATAGATAGATAGATAGATAGATAGATTAATAGACTGGAAAGGTAAACCTAAAGTCGGCCTACCACAGGTAGCCCGAGTAATAATTTCATTATTTCCCAAAACCTATGGGATATCTGATTTTACAAATAGTTTGCCTTATTGAAACATTCCGAAGTGCGTTACCGAATTCCGTTAAGCTTTCAATTCGGTACCAAACCAAAAATACAGTACAGAACAATTTGTTTGCACAACAAACGTATTTAACATTTAAGACTTTTCGAAAATGTTTAAATGTAAGAGTCATAATTTATTTATCTGCAAAAAGTAGTTTCAATTTCTCATAGTTTAATCATTTTCCGATATCTGTACGATATCTGATTTTACAATTACCTTGCGTTTTCAAATCGACGATCATCAACGACATCTCTAGGAAACATTCCGAAATGGGGAAGCAGTTTGGTAAACTTAAACAAACGAGAAGTTGCCATAATTTGAATACTGGATCGCGACATCTCAGGTGGGGCACTGAATATCGATTTACGTGGATGTTCCAACTTTTTCTTCTTTACTGGTAGTTTGGGAAACTTGAGTGGAGATTTTTTAGCTACTTTTCTAGGACTAATGGGAGGGGCCGGGCGAATTGTATGGCACTTGTCATTTACTATTCTGTAATCGAAAAGAGCAGTTAGTATGTACAATTTGTTTGTTTGTTTGTTTTATTAGCTTCCTTAGCTTTACAAATGCTTTAAATATATATTTAGCTATAGTTTTTTGTAATTTCTTTTAAACTTTCTATAAGTTCTGAGTTTGTTTTTCTGTGAGTCCTTTCTACCTTTATCATTATAAATTTCTGTGAACCATAATTTGAATTCTTGCTATTCTTTGTTTTATCATTGTCATTATTTTTGATGTTTGATACTTTGTCATTTGCTCATCTATATTTTGTGGCCACATATAACTAAAACCTAATTTGTTAAGTAGAGACTTTATTTTCTCTGACCCACTGGTTTCATACTAGTTATGAGGCCCTATTGATTGCCAATGGAAAGAGAATTACAGTAAAAGGAAAACAACAAGTAAAGATAACAAATATTCACTGTTTTTAAGCTAAGCTAAATCCTTTCGAGCCTAGTGGCCCATGGGGCAGGCGCCTATCTCCGGTTTCTGTAGTGTTAAGCGGATGAGAGTCTTTGACTCTCCCTGGACGGGACACTAATCCATCACAGGTTAGCTCCCAGCAGACGCTGGTACTCATTTACCTACCCCGGAAGGATG
>JAOTRI020120587.1:0-12190 GCA_028564885.2 Zoanthus sanctaehelenae
AAAGGGCAAGGCCACTTAGTCAGCATATTGATATAAGTAATGAAAATCAAAAATTCAAAGGACAGTATAATTTAGATAATTTACTTATAATTATAAGTTATAAAAATACAAAAATTCAAATAACAGCATGATTTAGAGCAGCTACTTATAATTTAGTAGTAAAAAAAACACAAAATTCAAAGTAAAATATGATTTACATCGTTTACGTTTTATTTATTAGTAATAAAAATCCAAAATTTCAAAGTAATAGTATGATGTAGAGTATTTACTTATAATTTATAAGGAAAAAAAATACAAAATTTAAAAAAAGAGTATGTTGTAGAGCATTTACTTATAATTTATAAGTAATAAAAACACTCAATTCAAAGTAAAATTGGCTTAAATCATTTATTTACTTATAACTTATAAGTAATATAAATACAAAACTCAAAGTAACAGTATGATTCAGATCATTTATTTATAATTTTACTGCCACCGGCAAGCTGTGTTCAAAATATGAGATGAAATACTGGTAAAAATATCCGAGTTAGTTATGGTTTGTTTAATTCACTGTATATTGACGTGGCCTCGACGGAAAATTTTATGCATTTGGACTCGAACATGACATATATAGCCTCAGGACGTTTGATACGCTCACATGTTTCAGTTAATACATTTAGCAACTCGTAACAAAGCTATAATTTGACACATATTCATTGCAAAGAAAATCGTGACACTGCTGGTTACCTGTCAAGCATGTCACGATTCCTTGCTGCAAGAAGTTCTCGATCTAAATATTCTTCATCTTCACTTGAAATTCCTCCAGGATTGCTGTCTATATCACTTTCTGCATTATCAAAATCCAGGGTACACAAGTCAGCGACTTCAACCGTAAAAGTTCTGCGTGATCGTTCCTTGCTGACGCCATATTAAATTCCTTTCTCTAACAACACTATCACTTTTGTAATATCTTTTCTCTTAAAAAACAGGCTCGGAACCTCGACCTCAAGGCTTGGATACAAAGTATTTTATGTCAAAAAAACTATTTTTCTTCGGAAGGGGTGGTTCAAGTAATTTTTTATTAAGCTACAAATCAAAGATGTCATCAGTCTCTGGAGACCGATTTTTAAAGGGGCGGATGGAAAAGAATAATGTAGATTAATTGAGTACAACTCACTCACCCTAACAATCTGGAAGGAAACTCCAAATTTTATTCTTAATTTGTAATTGTTGGAATAGGCCAAAATGAACACACCCATTTTGTGTGGCCTCAGTTGCTTCTCGTCATAGACAACATTGGCTGGACTACCCCCAGCCAGTGCTTTTGTCATGAATGCAATTGCACTGTATGGGCCACAATCTAAACTATTTCTTTCTGCAGCACAGATTTGACATTTGTGGTCAGCAGGGCCACATCTTCTTGTAGGATATTGCCAATTTGTTTTGTGACATAACAGTTTGGCACACCAGTACCACACAAACTATCAAGTTTGTCAACATTTCTTTTTGGACAACCAATATTTGAATTGCTTACCCAGTGTAATATGCCATTGTTCAGTACTTGCACAAGTTGACCACCACTGGGAGAAAATATTTCTGTGGCGCAAGTATAGATACATCTATAAGCATCTCACCATTTTTCATATCCTCCCGATCTTTTTTGTCCATCTTTCTGTTTTTATGTTTTGGTATCAGATCTCAAAGCAATGATTTCCAAATAATGCCAGTGTTTAGCCCTGATGTCTCATCAGACACAGTTGCTGGCTGGTCATGTTCTTCTACAAGAGATGTTTCAGAAGCTACTGAAGGAGTTAACCTTGAGTTAAGTCAATTTTCAGGAGTTAACTAAAGGTCATGAACTGCACTGTTTAGATTTGGTTTAAACATGTCTTTTAAAGACTTAATGTTATGTTTTCTGTAGATATTTCAGACCTACCGTGCCAGCATATGGCAGAGGTAGGTTAGAAATGAGTTTAATCATTTCTGTGTATAATTAATTAATTTCGTTTTGAGTATTGTGAATGAGTTCAAAAAGTCTCATTCTCATTCCATCGCTCGATACCTTGGTTGCACAACACACGAAACTTCGCATAGTCAGAGTATCTATGAGAGAATATGAAGATAGTTTGAATATAACTGCTGTAATGAAGGCATAGAAATTGATTCATAATGTAACTTCACTTTCAAGGCGGGTAAAAGCATTTGGAGTTTGAAGTCGATTGAATTGCAAAGACAATAAAACCATTTTAAACGTTTTCAGAACATCCATTTTGAGAATTAAGGACTTTCGAGTTTTACCACCGTGTTTTTTGCTCTTCTAGAGAACTTTTTCTTCCTCTTTGGATAGTTGTTGAGCTTTGTTTGGGCGCTTGCCGTGGCCAGCTAAGCGAAGCTGTTTTGCTTTCCTGTAAAGTACTTTTTTGGAGGAACTGAATTCTCTGTCGCAAATAATGGACAGTTTATAGCTTTTGTTCTTCAAGTGTCTTTGAAGATATGAAATCATTACTTTCAGTCTTTCCAGCTCATAATCTTTAACATGTTTGTTTTTAATTTCAGCAAATTGTTCAGCTGGGTCGGCTCCTTGTTTTCTATTTCTGTGGCATTATACTTCTCCAAACACCACTTCTTCGAAACTGAGAACCCAAAAGCTGTACTTTTTACCGTGTTTTATTATTTTTAGCTGCTCTATTATTGCTGCAGTGGCGGATGAAAACCTACTTAAAATACTCGCACTTTATTTCGCTGACAAATTTTCAGTGTATCCAAGTATTCCAACATCTAAAGCTCGCATTTAATTGGCTATCTGTGAATTTCTATGATTATTGACCAATCAAAATGTATGGTTTACTTCCTTTTTTGTACTGAATTAAATCTCTTCTGCACAGAATTAACTCTCTTTTGCACTGAATTACCTAAAAACTACATCTATCTTAACCAATCAGAACCAAGTAATCTTTTCATGTCTATTATTATGCGGGGAAACAGAATGCAGGAAATTGAAAGGCCATATAATAAAGAAGTATACTGTGACACAATGTCCATGTTTTATTAAATTATGCTTTTATTAATGTATATTTTACTAAATCTTCATAAAGCTACTATTTCTAATAGTTATAGAAAATGTTATTTAGATATTCAACATCAATTCTTACATCGAGAGAAAGTGGAAGTCTACACGGAACTGATAAAAACAAGAAATAATACAATCTTCCTAAAAGTAAACAGACTATGTTGGCAAATGAAGTTTCCGATAGGTTCAACACATTTTGACATTAACTTACAAAAGTGTTTAATGTTTTATAAATTTTAAATTTTTATTTCTAGTGGATTGGTGTCAGGGATCGTGGAAGGTTTTTGCAAAACAATTATAATATTGGAAAATCTCAACAACCTTCACATTACACCATTTTCTTCTTCTGTTCCGTTGGGTCTTAATATTTTGAGCTGTTTTTGCAATGGGCTGTTGTTTTAGTGGCGATAAAGATGAAATGAACAAGAGAGATAATGACAGATCACCGTTGTTTGTGAAGATTCTGCAGCTCCAATTCCTAATAAACAGAGAACAGGACCTGGCCTAGATGGAGGAAGTGTTTCAACTCCAATGTCCAAGACAGATGAACAAGCAATGCTGAGTAAAAAATTAAATCAAACAGCCAACAATGTTATAAATGTATCTGCAGTTGAACCACATAGCTTAAAGAGAGGAAAATACATTGAAAGATCAAGACTATACCAAAATATAATCCAATCAACCAGCACAGCTCATCTACTCAAGTGAAAACCCTTACCATCAGGAGTAGTAGCACCACACCAACTCTTATCATCTAATCCTATTCCAGCATCTGATGTCGCTTTTATAAAAGCTGTAAAAGGAGCAGAAGAATCTTTAAAAGGCTTTAAAATTGACAGAAGGGAAAATCTTGTTTTCCAGTTTGGAGCTGCATAATGAATTTTGATGTGAACAAAACGAATGAAATACTTCAGTTGTTTTTTGCCCTACTTCGTTGCAATGGAGGGAAATTTCCGACACCTCGTCAAATGCTTTGAAGAAAGTCCTCAGAGAATCAATGGATGGCTGTTTTCATCAGTACTATGGAAGCAGATAAACAGAAAGTCGAGCTCAAGAAATGGGTTTTGATACTGCATACATGACAGTAGAAAACTTGACAGAATTCGATATTGTAATAAGAATTGAAAGTGAAGTTGCTCTAGCTAGTAAAACAGACTTTATATCTTAGCTCTTTGATTTATAATGATATACAAATAATGAATTTAAAAAAATTGTTTGCAAAATATATCAAATATTTTTTTAACTTTTTTTAACTAATTAATTAACTAACTAATTAATTAATTAATCAATCAATTTATTTATTTTATTCTAAGTTTTTCGTTTAACTTTTTTGTGCAGTTTTTGTTCATTTAATGTATCTTGATATCGACAAAGGTTCTCAGTAGTTTTTTGATCAGAGGGCCAATAAGTAATTACAGGCGGCTAAACCTTGCCAGCTAAGCCTTGCCTAGCAGCTAAACATTGCCAGCACAGGTGGCTACTTTCGTCTTGACAGGCGGTGGAATTCACCGGTTGCCGGCTACTACTGAGAACCCTGTACAGTCATTTATGTTTTATTTTTGGAACCCTGTAATTGGATCTATCTAGTGCTGTGGGTGTTTCCTGGCCCCTTTTTCGGGCTAAACATGTAAAATAAAAAATAAAATAATAGCACCATTGCCCTTGTGACAGTGAGTGTCAACGAGAATACCAACTGTCGCTGACTGTGTCACTTTCCTCGAGAGGAAACTGCTGTATAGTATTCAAGGGGTCAACCTACAATTTTTTAGCCACTAGCATAAATATAAAATGGCAAAACAGACTACAAATTCTTATAAATTTTACTTTTTATTAATTTGTACATATAATAATTTCCTCGTGCTTTAAAAAATTCTGTATCACAGTGATAGTAGATTATTATTATTCCAATTAAAGCATAACTAAAAGTAAAACAAGGCAATTGTCATACTGTATTGACAAGCAATAATATTTTACATCACCCCCAAGAAAGGTCTCGCCTGTTTCGTTCTATCCACCATCTATTAACAGCAGCTTTTGGCTTAAAGTCAGCCTTTGTTTCTGGTCCATCAAGCTTCACCCTCACTAAAATATCCATTGTATCATTTGATAAAGAACGTCGCCAATCTGACTGAATGCGTTTCATGAGTGAAAAGTCTCTTTCACATGCAGCATTAGCAAGAGGGTAAATTGAAGAATGTTCAAATACTCCTTCCTTTTCAGCGTCTTCTTGACTCATCCTTTGCTAAACACAATGCGGATCTTTCCTAATGAACTTGCATTTATCCTTGACTTAGAGCTTCAATTCTGACCATGCACTAAATGCTGCCTCAACATCACAGTCGCAGCTCTGAAACACACTCTGAAAGTGATCAATTATTACCCTTAATTCCTGTAAACAATAGTTAGCTAATGACTCATGATCATCAGGCCAGTTCTTGTGGTCAAATATCTTACAGGATAAATAGATAGGTTCCTTACAAAAGTTTTCAAATCTGCTATCTATACAATCACATAAGCTCTGAATAATGCGTCTTTTTGTTTCGACAATGAATCAGCTGTTACCACATGCTGGAATGTGTTCTCCCTGTACCAGTTCTCATTTACTTCATCCTCAAATTTGCAAAGGTTAATTCCTGGCTTTTCTTTCATGTTTTGCAAGCTCAGCTTTGCACTCTGAATCTTTGCTACTGCTGTTGGGACATTAACATCTGCTTGGCCAGCAGAAGGATCCCAAAGAGATACAAGACGAATCCACGGCATGTAAAAATGTTAAAATTAGTTTAAAAGGGAAATGGAGGGACAACTTCTAGTGGTTTCTTTGAAAAATTTAATACAATTTATATAAATACTAAAAAATAAAAACGTATCGGTCATGTGACCTTTATCATGACTAGCTGCATATCAACAACCATAATGGCATTATAGCAGCTCATGGTTACTTCATTCAAAGTTTTTTACAATGAAGGCCAGCTGTTTGTTGTTGCAACATAATAATCAATAGATATATTGCACAAAAACTCAAGCTGCTATTGACAAGGAAAATGAAATATTGCAAATGACGAGAACAAGATCTCCAACATTCTCAGCGCTATTGCAAATACCCATAAGCTCAATAACTTCTCAAAAATACCATTTAGTATTACATGAAAATGAACATTCAAACAGTTTGAGCAGATTTCTTCACCTACATCAAATGAATCAGACAAAAACATGTTAATAAAAATATACCTTTCTGGTTAATAACAACATTTCCAGTGGTTGGTATACACCTGAGTGAACCTTCTTTGCAACAGGATGAACATCTATGTTTAAAACTTGCAAGTCGAAAATTGTAACAGCGCACTATAACAGTTTATAGGTACAACAAAATAATGATTAAAAACAAGCAACATTTATCATGCAGCTACCTTGTTCCATACTGGAATGGATCACAGCTGTACAATACCCAAAAAACATATATCATTCAATGCACAATATAACAATTTTGGTTAAATTAATTTATATTAAATTGATCTTAAGTACTTAAACATTAACCTTAATTTCTTGAAAATGACTGAAATGAAAGTTTAAATATTTATGACTCGCACACTTTCATCAACTACACAATTTGAAGGAATAGGTAAGAAAAAAATCATCGACAAAATCTCAATCATGCAAAGGATTCCCGTGGTGGAAAGTTTCATGACATGAACTGCAGTATAACATGTTACACTTATAACATCTGGTTATTGCTGGATTAGAATCCCAAGAGTTTCATTTGTTGAACACTGGATTTTTTTGTTGTTTAAGGACAGTTTCAAACAACTTTTGCTGACAGCCCTCCCAGTTCTTGGTCAGGCTGAACATTCGTGTCTCCCTAGTTCTTGTGGTGCTGGATAAGACAAGTGGTTTATTACATTTCATAAAAGCATCCTCAAAAGACTAGTCATAAAATATTTGTAAGTAATAAAAATAACAAAAGAAAGCTCACCTCTGGTAAAACAATATAATGGTAATAAAATAGAATAAAAGGAGGGGGTTGAAGGGGTTGAAGGGGGGTTTAATTACTCCATTATTTTTAGCGCAGTACTTCATAGAGAAGAATGCTCTTGTTATTATGGGAATCAGTGTGATCTTATTTGAATATCAATGACTGATTTTTACGTTTTCTGATTGGCTATGTTCACCCAGTTGTTAAGCATTCGCAAAGTGTAAGTTTTCGTAAAAGTTTATGTGGTATCGGCAATGCTGGGCCTTGTCAATCATAATTTTAAAAGTAACAGTTTCTAACAATAGACATTGTTTTAAACTAGACGTTTTACGCTGGGACAAATTATTCATATGTTTGTGTTTGTGCGCAAAGATAAGTTTTGTGAAAAATGTTAGCTCACAAATCGTAAGAAGTTCCGCTTATTTTTACATTATCATTCTGTAGAGCCTTCCATTTTATTTTAGTATAGTAAAATGTTAGCTAAGTTTGTTACCTCATATGTCTATGTTCACTTTAGTGGTAGTAACCCAGTCTTTTCATATTTTTATAAAAACTTGAAACCTGTTGTACTTTTTTTGAAAAACATTAGTTGAACTTCTGCTGCATACAGTAGCTTGCAAATTGGTCTTGCCAAACTGACTGCGAGCTCTTCTTCTTCGCTCTTTTCCTCGTAGGCTCCCAAGAAACAACTCTAAGCCTATTTGATATTTCACTTAATTCTAGGAACTTTGCTTCTGCCTCATTTAGCTTTTTTTCCCATTCAACCTTGTTGCTGGTCAGGAACTTTTCAAAATCTGAAGGTGAAGGGAACAGCTATGCATCACAACATTTTAGCAATTAAGGGTCTAATATTAAATGTTAATAACCAAGTTACCCTACAGAACTGTTTCATGCAGTGATGCTGAAGTCTTCAGGCGACTGATCAATTTTTGGGAACAATGTTAAATGAAAGACAGTATTATCATAATGTACAATAGGTTACAGGCTTGACAGTAGTTTCTAGGTCAAACAATAGCTTCTTGGTTGGACAATGTGACTTGGTGTTCTCAACTTGAATATAAACACTTTATATGTGACTGATAATTCAAGACCATGTGGCCATGCGTGTTTGGGATTGTGCTCAATTATTACTGGACGTTTTCTATCAAGGAGACCAATGTTTGCATGGCATGCAACAAGAATCACTTGACCAGCTGGAATATATAGGTCCTTTTTACTAGTTTTAACAGTTGAGAACCCATCTGGTTTTTTAGCGGTTGCAAAATTTACAAGGGTTTCAATATTTTCTCGCTTAATTCCAATGATTGTACTTGTGAATAGTACATTTATTTATGGTTGCTTAGCATCAACTGTTACACTTTGATTAGAGTTCTTTGTGACTTCCTCAACTATATTGTATCCAGTGTTTAGCAGCATTTTCGAGTTGCCTGATCAAACTAACAAAAGACAAGCTATCCTTTGCTTTGGCTCTTCTTTTTCTACTGATGTAGCCACATGATTTTCATTTTGTCGAGCCTGGTCATTATTATAATCTCCTCCTTCAAGCTGGGGGTAGAATGCAACTTACAATCTTAGACAGTTATACTAACAAATCTGTTTTTGAGCTGCTGCAGTTTCACACTGTTCCATGTCGGCTTCGTTTTTCTCTCTGATCGTATTGCAAACTTGTAATTTCCTATGACCTTCCACATCAATACCTAATTCTAATGCTAAAACTGTGAGGCCTTCCATGTCCACGCATTAAATTTCTCCCTCCACCGCGCCAGTTGAGTTGTTCTTTTCCACCGTGTCGGACACATTCTAACCTTGTGTGAGTATAAAGTGGTGGTTGGTATTCCTTACTTTTATTTCACGAGTAGCTCATTGTTTACATAGGTCCGCAAAATCAACATTTAATGCAGATTAAATGAGTGTAACTCACTCTCCCTAACAATCTGGAAGAAATTCAAAGTTTCATTCTTAATTCGGAATTGTTTGAATAGGTCCATTTTGTGTGGCCTTAGTTGCTTCTCGTCGTAGACAACATTGGTGGGATTACCCCCCAGTCAGTGCTGTTGTCACGAATGCAATTGCATATGGGTCACAATCTAAACTATTTCTTTGCCGCTGATCTGACATTTATAGTCAGGGCCCCATCTTCATGTAGGATATTGGCAATTTGTTTTGTGACATGACGGTGTGGCACACCAGTACCACACAAACTATCAAATTAGTCAACATTTCCTTTTGGATAACCAATATTTGAAATGCTTACCCAGTGGTCTATGCCACTTGTACAAATTGACCACTATTGGGGGAAAATTGTTCTGTGGCGCAAGTATAGATACATCTGTAAGAATCTCATCATTCTTCATAACCTCCCAATTTTTGGTGTCCACTGTAAAACTCAGCGATGTCGCCATAACTAACAGTAACGTGAAGATAGCGAATTGCTCAGTGTTCAGAATACACAATAGTGAACAACATAGTTTGCAGTTAATAACTCATGATTTATTCAGCCATTCAGTGGTTTATATACAGGTAGCTAACATAATTATAAATAGGTGTGTCAAGGCGGTTCTATAGAAGTTACATAGTTGGCATCTTTGTATACCACATAGGAAATTAACGTAGGCAACTTAGTAAACCTCGTGTTCATCTAGGGAATGAGTACGCTCCGCTAAAAGGTGCTAATTGACTTATGTGAGTGTGATATCAGAGCATAATCTTAACACCCCCTCTTGCTCTGATGCCACCTACAGAATAAACAGGACAAATATCTACAAATTCCCATGATAAAAGGTCTATACTCTAATTTAGCTTTTGTTATCGGCTTTGGGAATATGTCCGCTACATTGTCCTCAGTGGAAACATAGTGCAATGTCACATTACCATTTTGTATTTCTGATCGTATGAAATAGTAGTCGATGTGCTTAGAACGTTGATGATTGACAGGGTTCTTAGCTAGTTTAATAGTTCCCTGATTATTTACATGAATCAATACATCATCACATGCAATATGCATATCTGTACAAAGCTGTTTTAAAAATTTGGCCTCTTGGGTAGCATTAGCCAAGGAAATATATTCTGCTTCACAAGTTGATAAAGCTACACTTGCTGTTTGCGAGATTTCCAGGAGATAAGTGGACCTTTGTCTGTTAACTGAAAATTATATCCTGTAATACGGCATCTATCCTTCACGGATGTGGCCCAGTCTGAGTCGTAATGCCTTTTTACATAGCTCAATTTGCTGAGAATTTTATCTATGTTCTGTGTTTGGCACATTTTGACATCGTTACCTGTAAATTGTGTCCCTAAAAACCAAAAAGGCTTTCCAAGATCCTTCATTTTGAATTTTCTACACAGGCTGTCTTTAACGTTACTTAGCAACTCTGTGCTGGACGTGGAGATAATATCATCAGCCCAAACTATCAAAACTGTTCAGCCACTCTCGGAATTTCTAACAAAAACACATGGATCTGCTTTTGACTGACTGAACTTTTCACTTAGCAAATAATTATGCAACATGTTCTAATTTCTTCCGCTTTGTTTTAAACCGTAAAGCGATTTCTTTAACTTTTTAAAACCTTCAGGCTGCTGCATGTAAATGTTGCAGTCTATCGGCGCATTTAAATATGCTGTCTTAACATCTATTTGATGCATTACCATATCGTTTTGTACAGCCTTCTGAACAAGCATTCTTAGGCTCGCCATACGCGCTGTCGGTGCAAAAGTCTCGTGATAGTCTATGTCTCTAATCTTGGAGTATCCCTTAGCAACGTAACGTACCTTATGTGTTTATTGTCCGGTCCAGTTTTTACGGCATATACCCATCGACCCCCAAGTATTTGTCTGTCCTTTGGTGGCGTGACTAATTCGTACGTCTCGTTTTCTGTCATTTCGTCACCCATGGCCTTTTGCCATTGTTGTGCCTCGTTCGATTGCAAGGCTTCAGTGTACGTCGTTGGTGTATTCTTAACTCTGTAGCAGTAATGAACAGTTTGGTTGGTACTGTCTTTTAAGTCACTATCTGAAACGTATTCGTCAAAGTACTTAGGTTTGTTGTGAATTCGCATTGGGTAACAACTTTCTTGACTCATGTCGGCGTGCGTGTCCTTGTCAGTCATTTCCTCAACTGGGATGATGTCACTGTTGTCCTGTGGCTGTTCAGTCTCAACAGTTCTTCGTGGGGTTGGCATATGCATTTCTTCATCGTTAGTCTCGGGTGCACAAAAATTATCGAGAAATTTTACGCACCTCACACGCTCTATCTTGATTCAGGGTAGTACTTTAAGTACGTGGGGCTGTCCCTTTCATAGCCTACAAAAATGCCCTTCTTACCTCATGGGTCCAATTTCTTTGTATTTTGAACGTAACCAAAACATTGTGTCCCAAAAACGTGCATGCTTCTTACATCTGGTCTCATACCAATGAAAGCTTCAAGAGGTGTTTACCCTAATCTATTATTAAAACAGGGTTTCTCGTATAAGCAGCGCACAAGACAGCATAGGTCCAAACATTTTTCGGCAGTTGCGCTTCCAATAGTAAACATTGTGCCATTTCAAAAAGTGATTGCCACGACCTCTCTACAGTCCCGTTCTGGTGCGGACTTTACGGGCTACTCATTTTGTGTTTAATCCCTTTTCTACGCAACAAAGATTTAAACTCTTTATTTGTAAATTCGGTTCCATTATTGGACCTAATCCTTTTAACTATACCGTATTGTGCAACATCGGCAAAGAATTTCTGGGTAGCTTCCAAAATGTCACTTTTCTGTTTCAAGAAGTAAACTACAGTTGAACCCCGATAACTCGAATTGCCAAGGGAATATGAAATTACTTCGAGTTATCGGGGTTTTTAACAAAAAGGGTATTTACTCATTGTACATGTTTTATTTTACAATTTTAGCAATAGAAGAGCATAAAAACGACAAAACAAAACCCAACAAAACAAAACAAAATAATGAAAACCACCTACAAGGCGTACAAGTGCAGCTCATCAGAATGTTCAGCGCCCTTTTGTAAAAATTAAATCGACTATGATTTCATTGAAAAAAAGTCCGTCACAAATATTTGGCGTTGACCATCTATCCTGTTTTTGTCAACTATGTTCGTTAGTTTCTCAACACCGGACTTGAATTCAGCAAAATGAGCAGTGTTTAGAAACAGACTAAAAGTGTGGAGAACATCGAT
>JAOTRI020120598.1:0-22737 GCA_028564885.2 Zoanthus sanctaehelenae
CATGTTTGTAATGGGGGTACCTTTGAACACCCTTAATAAAGCTTGCTGTGTTGCCAAGGCAACTGCCTGACTCAATGTTTATTGTGTTGGTCTTGTTTCACGATGGGTAATCGCAGGGATTTATAAGTTTCTGAAAAAACTTAATTTTTAAAAAAAAATCTTGAAGGTAGTGGACCTCCTTAAATAGTAATTGTAAATTGTGCGAAATTAGCAATACTCGGGGGGAACAATCAACCATATAAAAACTGACCTTTTTAATGTTGTGATAATTCTGAACCTAGATTAAACTTTCGCATAAAAAATGATATTGGTCTACAATAGTTTGTTGACCTTTCATGCATCACGGGAAGTGGCAAATAGGTCTTTATAAAAATCATCTTCAAAGCGTTCTTTTTAGTTTTAGTTTCACAGCAAATAAATGATGAGTCAACATTGACTCATCAAAAAAAAAACTTTAAGAAATCTGCTACAGAAAAAAAAACCCACAAGAAAATTATATTTTCATACAAGTACATTACAGCTGCATTGCAAGATTCGTATTTGAAGGGGAAAAAGCAGATTGCAAATTTTGCAATTGCCTTTGCTGTAAAATTATTCTTTAAAAAAAATCAGTGCAAGATAGGTAGACCTACTAATGGATATCTGAATAGGCATAACTATATGCTGCTGAAAAAAATAGCAAAACAGTTACTGTTCATCAACAGGTTATCCAAATTGTGTGCAGTTCCACTATTGGTTTCAGTTCCATTAAATCATGCTAAGCAGTATGTAGCTCAGCAAACCATTATGTGAAAAAATTATGATAATGCAGAAACTTATCAGGTAGGAGCAATCAACTTCCATGTCAGTTTAGTGCCGGTCATGGCGTTTTTAAGAACCGGTTTATTTTTAGTTCAGTTCATTTGGATTATTATTTGTTCAACGTTGTATGTTTAGAATTGTAGGTTCTTAGTTGCTGGTTTTTACTGTACTATTTACTATAGCGGTCTAATCTATCTGATTCATCATTTGAGGTCAATTACGTGGAATTCATCCATATGTTCCGTCTTGCGCTTTAAAGAGAAATTTAGAAGTTTTTACAGTTGATTGTTATCTTTCATTGAATTATTGTAATTGTATATGTTCCGTACTAATGATAACTAGTGGATATAAGTTTCAGACTCTTCCAGAATGTTAGCTCCCAATACATGCTATCACTCTATTCACTCTATTTTATATATCGGATGGAAAACTGAACAAGTTTCAGAGAAAAGGAACTGGGTCACCGAAATGTCTTATAATTGAACTGATACCTAAAATTTACGTTTCGTCGTTTAAAAAATTAGGCATTGTATACCAAACAATTATGTTAGCCCAGCAGTAAGGAAAAGAAAATATCAACCTCGTTCCAAGTGTCCTCTCTGTTTTTATATTTCATTTCTCAACTTAGATTTCACTAATTTCAAAAAACTTCACATGGATATTCTACTACACAAATAGACTCAAACAAAAATAAGTTAAACGTGGTCTTGTGCGGTTGAACACGTGGTTTATCAATTTTCATTTGAAATAAGTGTAATCATCCCCTAGGCAATGCTCAAAGCTGACGTTTCGAGCATTAGCCGGTAATTGAAAAAAATGTTGAAAACATAGAATATGTAAAAAATTTTAATCTATGTCTAAATAGATTCGCTTAGTAACTTAGATATTTTAGGACTATATACACGTTTATGGTTGAATTTCTGCTATTTTTACTGTGCGTCTGGTTTCCTAGAGCTATCGTGTTTGGTTACACCGTTACTTTGTATGAATATAGCTACTGAAAGTATAGTTCCGGATGGTTGAAAAGGGGCGCACATTGTTTACAGGTGTACAGTTATATTATTCAAATAAGTTTCTGAAAAACATTTTTTTAAAATCGACTTAGTTTCTAATTTAGATAACCAAAATTAGACAAAGCAAGTTCTTAGTTTAAAATACATCAGTTTTAAGAACCCAATTAAAGTGCGACTAATTTTCAGATATTGTTTAAGTGCACATGACATATTTTTTTTACTTTTTCTTGCATTTTATCATGTTAAATATACGGATTACTTTATTTTTCTCATTATTTTATCTTTTTTAACAGGAATGTGGCGTTCGAAACAAGCGCTTTGAGCGAAAAAACATGTCCACTGGCATCGCGCGACCGTGGAGTCAAGTTGATTACCCAAAATACTATTCATATGACTACAGTACAGAGCTGATTAGGACAAAGGTGAAAGAAAAGATGTTGCTGGAACGCCCAATAACGCCAGAATGGAATGATATTGATAAGATATCAACTGATAATTCGCGGTTGCGTGAAGTAAATTAGACCCCAGATTCCGAAGAGTTTTTCAAGAGAATTTAGGATTTTTACGGCCGGACTTATGGATGCTACAATGATTTTATACACATATCAAACTGCTAAACACTAAACAAAAATTATGTCATATGCACTTTAAGCGTCCAGGAAAAAAACTTTATCTTAATTTAGAAAAATATAAGCTAAAACTCGGTTGATAGTTTAACAGCACATCTTAAAAAAATCTTTTACAAGGTCGATTCAACTCAATAATTTTTTTGGACTCAAACTGTAAAACAAAAAGTACATTCTCGGTTCTTCGAGTTTACATGCACAAGATTTCATTTAAAAGGTAAGACAGAAAATGATTTCTTTTAAAAAAGACCGGCTCACAAGGTCTACTAGATTACATTCTGCTCTTCTTTGCCGAATACTCCTGGCCTTCACAACACCCCGCTGATTTCTCTCTTCACGGCTGGAGGTAAACCACAGAATTCGTTTTACGACAGATTTTGTCATACAAGTACCATAACAGTTGCTTGCTGTCTTTTTTTTTCTCTTCAAACCGTTGGCTGTTGCAGTTTGAGTTCTGGTTTGTTAATTGTTATTGATGCTCTTTGTTTTTCGATTTTTCAGCAAGATTTTGTATCAGTTGATTCTGAAAAACAATAATGAGTAAACCACTGCTTAGAAGTTACAAATTATTTGAGAGAAGGTTTAGTTCCATGAAAGAATTCAATGACAATGTAACTATAACACAAAACATACTGGGTAATTTGTTTCTCGACTAGAATATATCAAGAGACACGCTGCGTATCCCGTCAAGGGTTGAAACCGTCCTGCTATTCTTACAGATAGATTCTCGCGGTTACTCGAATTTCCAAATAAGAAAATTCGTAAATTGACTTTATGGATTTTTAAAGACATTTGTTTTAAAACGAAACCCTTTGCATAGAAATGCCCCAATCTTCTCTAGTTTTACGTAAAATGTTTTTCGTTATTGTTCGCTTTGTTTATTGCTAGAATGTTCAAAGTTCACATTCCTGTTCGCTCCCTTACTCGAATAAATGGCAATCACATTAACAAGTTATTTCCGACGGACGTAGAGTTTCGAAATCACATTACTTAAAGATTTTCAAAATTATTAGAAATATTCCCAAGTATTTCCGTTACTTCGAAGACCTGACTTTGATTTGCAAACCTGACCTGGACGATTCTCCCATCACAAAATTCAATATTATCATATTAATTAAAGTTGTTTACAAAATGATTGTTGTCTGGTATCGGGCTTTGAATCAAAGGTGTTAAAATGAACGCACAGATAATTTCTTTTGAATTACAAACAGTTTTGTTAACTCCCAGTAAAAACGCTAACCAAAAGGTTGTCCAGAAACTGCGATATGCCACTTTAAGTGCAACATTCTTAAAAAAAAAGGATTGCAAGAGCAGATTTGATGAGATGAGGTTACTAGTTGATGTGAAATCAACATTTTGGCGACAGATTGCGTGATCATCCAATTATACAATAAATAGCGTAATTGTTTGGGCGAGATGTGAACAGCGAAACAACCAATTAAGGAACGAAAAAAATGAACGACTTCTATTTCTAACCTTTGTAGGCCGTCTCCTCTTTATCCATTGATTTAGAATCATCAAAGTTTTATGTCGATGATTTTTTTCATTCTTAGGTGAAGAGTTACGTGTAGCTGGCAACACATCCTTTTTCCGTTGCTTCGAGGGCAGTGGCCCAATTCGTCCTTGGGTGAGGACCGTCACAATGGCTTTTCCCTTTGCTTGCTTTCTGCTTAAGATAGCTGCGAATAGAAAAACAACGACAATAAAGCAGAAGGACTTGTGTGACATTGTGTTGAACACTTAATGTGATCTTGAAAACTCAGTTTTGGTTCAAGTAACTGATAGCTCTATTGGTGACTGCAACCAGTTAATGCCGTAACACCTTTCTCTTTAACATCAGTGAATTTTCATAAGTTACAAATTAGACGCGTTCCAAAATTTAAGTGCCGTATTTTGATAGCACGTCACACATAGGATGGTAGCTTTATTGTATTTATCTGTTTCATACTGCGAAGTAAATGAATGTATTGCGGTCACGACCTTAGTAGATCAGGTTGAGACAACAAACTGACGACTCTCTTAAGAGTACTAATACTCCAGACTTGTACATTGAAAAAAGTGTATTAGCAGTTTTTTGCATCTCTGATTCAATATTTTTTGATACATTAAAGTTGCTTTGAATCGTCAGTCAAAGACCAAAACTAAAAAGTAATTATGTGTGTCTGATAATTTTTTTTTTAAATAGAAACAAATATCTAATTTGGGCTCTTCCTTGGATTGCTTTAATTTGTATCAATATTGCCCACGGCTGCATTTATTTTAAATTTATTGTATGTTAGGCTAATTCGTAACATAGTCTTGAGTCAGTTTTTATTGCAAAGAAAATTCTTGCTCAATTAAACAATGATTATTAACTTTGCTTATGAAATTGAAACAGTATTTTAAGTTTGAAATTGTTGGGGTTTTTTTGTTTTAAAAATCCTTAGAACAAAAGGGCTGTGTCCGCCCGTTTTAATTGAATTTAGTTTTTGTCCTTTAAAAAAATTTTGTTGAAGAATATTTCTTAGCGGGAGATGCTTGGCAAGCATTTCGGTTGAGCACTCGATGACAACGATAAATGAAGTTTTGTAAGCTAACTATGAAAAAAGCGTTTATAATGTAAAGCCCAAGGATATAATCCTATTTTCAGTATAATTCTTGTCTCCTTTTCTTATGCCGACGGTGTTTATAAATTTGGAAGGTTTTGATTGTGTTGAAAAATGTTCATGAACAATTTCAACTTTCGATACTCCGTAACAAAAAAGATTTTTGCTTGGACTGCTAACGTTACAGACCGAACAATGGTTGTTAAGTAGCTGATGAAAGCTTTGTGGAACTTTAACCTAATTCAGCGATTATAGGCTCAGGAGACGGGTCATGTAGCAACATGTCACAGCCATATTTTCATTTGTAGTCACACGATTTTATGAACATTTCTAAACGAAGAAATTGGACGTTGAATGGTAAATGAATATTTTTTCTGTTTTAGTTCTGCCAATTTTGTTGTAGTTTATCTGGCATCAACAACCGCATCAACGACCTTCAGTGCGGCACTGATTGCAAAATGTTGCAATTAAAATGCTTATTCAGTACTATACATAACATGCATTTAGGTCACCGAAGTAGCATCTTTATAGAAACTACTTGCATTTTTAATGTACAACTGCATCATTACAATGCAGTTGTACATTAAATGCAAGTAGTAGATGCAAATAGTTGCAAATAAGGTAAAGCGCCACGTGTTTCTATAACCTAAAATCTCAAATTATATCGTTCCTGGCCGTTTAGACTGTTTCATCTTTGCGTGAGACAAATTCACCGATTGATCAATTAATGACACTTCTGTGACATCGGGATATATGAATTGATCATGATTTGTAATACCAACCAATAGACGAACTTCCTGGTATCAAATTTCGTGAAAAACAAAACAATTGCGAATGTTAAAACAAAATTTATTTCGTAAACGGTGAACTTTTTCGAAAACAAAGTTATGTTCTGGTTGTTCTCATTATTAATACTTCGTTAAACTAGTAGTAATCAGAGATTTCGGGATTAGGGGATTATCGCACGTGGCTCCGGCCACGTTGAACGGACCCAGCTCTAGAAATGTTCTGACCTTTTTTTCAACTTGAAATTGGAAGTGATGTATTTTTTTTATTTTCGAATACAATTTGTTATTAACAAGGTTGAAAAACAATCTCTTACTTTAAAAGGTGATATTGTTCAATACTGAAACATAATTTTGAAGCACAGAAATTAGAATATCAGAAAATTTTTCAAAAAATGTAAATAATTTCATAACTTTTTTTGCTCTTAAAGTTAAAGAAATTCTTTAAAAGATGTCCTACTAAAATCATCTATAAAATGGTATTTTAAAATATCAAAAACATATACTTTTTAATTTTTTTTAACAATGGCAATTCTTTTTAACATTTAATTGTATAACTGGGTTTACAACTTGTTACCTGACAATGTACATAACATATTATAAACGCATTATAAGATCAAATCATTTATAAGACTCATATTTATAAAACAAGTAATCATTCATGTTTTAGTTAATAAATTATACAACTTCAGCAACTTACAAAAATGGAAATTAAGGTAATTGTACTAATTGATTTGTCAGCCATTGAGATTAAATGTGAAAATAAGGATTCTCTACCAATCAAATAGAAGTTTAGGTTAATTAAATTTATCTTTTGCATGTATAACTAGTTCTTAGCTTCTGAAATTCGTGATGAGGACACACCACATCACACATGGTCGTGAAATTCGTCACCTATCTCACCGAGATTGTAGAGAGGACACAAACGACTTTGTTTTGGAGTGTTTGAATATCTTACGATTTCAACAGGAAGATTATGAAAGTCATAATTTGGTAACTGTAACCCTTTTGTTAAATTGTTTTACATCTGAAAAATGTGTTTCAAGTAAGTAATTATGTTTGATTTCTTTGTAGACTGCTAATTTCTTATTTGTAAGTAATGTTTTTTGATATTTTTGAAAGAAAGCTGAGGTTAATGTATTTTTTTACTTTGCGAATAATTTTTTTCTTCTATGTACATGTAATTAGTAATTTCTTATTTATCAAATTTAATAGAAAATGCGAAAAAATTGGTCGCTTTAATACAAAAGGAACAAAGCTTGCGAGTTTCCTACAAGCCGCAGAGGCCCATCAATACTTTTTCCTCGATCATAAACGGCAGGATAAAACCAACCGTTCATCATCTTGAGTTGTGTACAGAATCAACAGCAGTCAGTGTGATTTTGTATACTATGGTTAGACTAAAAGATCACCGAAGACGCGGGTTTCTGAGAACAAAAAAGCAGCCATTATGTTCGATCAAAACTCCTAACTTGCGTGACATGTTCACGAACGTCATCATCAAATGGGTTTTGAAAACGTTTAAGTCCTCGGACATGAGGCACATTGCAATCAACGGCTTTTTCTAGAAACTTGGATGTCTGTAAAGAAGCCGCACTCTGGGAACGATCACATAGTCATCCCAGAGGTTAACAAGTGCTTGGCACGCACTTAACATTCCCCTCGAGTCACGCAAAACTTAGCACGCGCAACGTTTTGAATTTAAAAATTTTTAAGATCACACGTAACATTAAGAGTTTAGTTTAGTTCCATTGTTAGTTTTCTTTTGTTTTTTTCTGAATTACAATTTTTAAATCTTTTTTTAATGATATTCTTCTCAGTTATTGATATACAGTTAGTTGCACTGACGCAGTGGCAGTAGCACTGCCGAAACATGTTTGCATTAAAAAAGTCGTGTTTTTTATGAATTTTTTTGTAAATTTTCTGCTATGTAGACCATTTGGAAGAGGTTGAGTCAAATGATGAAGGCTTAAGAGTTAGCCGAAACCTCTTGCTTAAAAATATAAATATCAGTGACAAAAAATTAATATATATAGCAATTATATCATCTTCTGACTTCACTTATTTAACTTGATGTAAGTACGTTGATGATCGGTTTGTCTAGAAATGTGGATTACGAGCTGCAGATTTCTCGATTTTGATGTTAAAATAATCATTAGTCTAAGCAAAGTTTCGGTTTCGTTACCTTGTTTTATTATATAGACACAAGTGTTTTACTGGAAAATATGCCACTCGTATAATTCATAAAAACTACATTCGGGACCCGAGTGGTTTATTTTCCATAATCTCAAACATGAGTTTATCGATAACGTAATTCAGTCCCTCCGAAATTTGTAGGCGTCTTGCAAACGCTGCCAAATAAAATTCATATATCTTCGCGCCACCGTGTAATATGCTCTATATATTATCGGCTAGTAACCAAACAGAACTAATAATGAGTAATATTTGAAAAAGCAAAGATTGCATCAAAGAATTGTAAGTCAAAAGTATCAACATAGTTATTAATAGTTTTCAATGAGACAATACACATGGTAAAAACAATTCGGCAGGGCTTATATAAAAAACTATTATATTGTATAATTGTATTTCTAAAAGAATAAAAAGAAATATAATGTCTAAAAATATAATTATCCAAATGCCTGCGTTCCACGAATGCCGTGTATTAAGAGCTAAAAAAATCCTCAGAGATTTTGCTTGACGAAGTTCTAGAGCGGGTAGGCTGTTCCAAAACACCGCACCACTATATTGGAAACTTTTTTAGATAGTTCGTGCGGGGCTTTGGCCAACAGCGAGTTTGTTGGTTGAGTCTCTCAATATATAACCGGTATAATGCAACTACGGTTTACAAATTTAGCTTTGAGATATTCGGGAGCTAAATCGTTTAGTGATTTGTAAACCATAGTAGCCTTTTTCCAACCCAGGCGCTAAAGAAGAAGTTCTGCGTATGCATCGCAGTTGGAAAAAGTCAAAATTCTGGCTGCTCGATTTTGTAGCTTCTGACGTTTCGGCCAATAATGTTGTTTTCTTGCCCATTTACGGACGGTTAACCATTGAATCATTTGGTTAAGAAATTCAATGGGAACTTAAAGTTAAAGTGAGTTAATGGATAATGCCAGGGTTACTTCAGTTTTATCCAGGGCTATTTCAATTTTAAATGAAAATCATAGGAGACATGACTGAACACTTATATTGAACACAGAATAGTAAATAAGTGTACCCCGCCTGTTTATACAAATGAGTGGCGTCTACTAAACAGGAGCTACCGGTGGGAGGACGTTTCTTTACAAGAAAGATGTTTCTAACCAACACGATATCGAGAGAGCATGGAAACAAATATAAACAATAATCAATCAACTAAAGCGATAATTGCAGGATTTTTTGGGGTAAAGACACTTGTAGAGGCTTCTACCCACTATGTATCGCGTTAAAAGAGTGATTTTTGGCTTGAATTGTTGTAAATACTTTACAGATCGGTCCTTACTTCGCATCGGACGATCGATGGTGTTTCGGCTACATGCACTCTTTTTTTATAAGAACGTCAAATTTTTGGACTGAGGCTGAACATTCTTAAATATTTTCTAGATATTTCAATATCTTTACTGATTTCAGGACAATATAAACAATACATGTACTGTAGGTGTTTTGCCTTAAGAACTTTACCTAAAAACTGCAATTTGGTAAATGAAAACCTGTGAAGTAAAATTGTTCCCTGCAAACTTTAGTCCAGAAGCCCAAGCAAACTTTTCAGTAAGACCTTATAAATTATTTCAGCCTCAGTGTATTCTTAACGTGCTCTTAATATTTGGAGATTTTTATTCTCGTGTTACTAGAAATAAGGTCCTTATAAAAAGAAAGAGTGTATAAGCGATCAGGCACTCCCTCCTGATTCTGCTTTAATTCTGGACCTGTATACAAACAAATCCTTGTCTGACATGACTAGTTGCTTCTACAAGTATTTTACGACTTCAAAATGGATTATTGTTTCATGCAATTACCGTAAGTATTGTACAAAATGTTGTTGTGCATGATCTATTTGTGTCACACGTGCTAGTTGCCGGAGAGCTGCCAAAATGTTGCACATTCCTATTCGCAGTTTTCTCGCAATATCAAATTTAAGTTGCCCTTAACACTATTCTTCCTGCTAAAGTTTTATAATTTTCTATTCTTCTTGTAAATAGCTAGATCAAATCAGTCAACAAAATTTTGCAATATCTATTATAACTTCATGTTTTCTAACTTTACCTTTTTAACTAAAAAGCTGCAGCCTACACATTCTAAAAGTTTATTTGTTTTATTTTTGTATTTTTTCTAGGTATTTTGCTTTTTTGCAACCTAAATTTATGTCAGAATTCGTTTTTATAGTACATAAAGTTGCATTAAAGAAAGAACGGAACAAAATAAATACGGATTTTATAGAAATTTTATTCTGCAAATTAAAGCAAGCTGTCAACTTCTGTAAAATTGAATGGGTAGTCACGGTTCTGCGCATGATCGAAATGTGAGCAGAGATCAAACAACAGCTTTGTTTAGTTCGTCAAATCAAAATTACCAAATGAGATCTCTCAGCAGGATTGTTTTTAAACATAGCGCAAAGTGTTAAGATAAAAAACCTGTAGACTAGATAATATTTGCTATTTTACTCTAAGGCGAACTTTTAGGATTGTCGAATGGGGACCTCCAGTCTTTCATCAAGTGAAAATATTCAGAAAAGAAAGGAATTATTGCGGCTTTCAAGGATTATTTGCAGCGTTTATTTACTTATGTGCAATTCGGAAGCTGCAATGATCGGATTTGAGCATGCGCACAACCGTGACTGGCCCATTTAAAATCAAGATGCTTTCAGCCATAAAAAAAGGTTTCAAGCGTAGCGTTTGCAAACTGACACAGTTTTTACAGAACTGACGAGAATTAATTTTATGATAGAATAATAGTTCTTGATTTTTTGTAAACATCTAATTGTCAATGACCATGATATAGGAGATTTTCTTTACTTTCTCTTTTTAAGTTCTTTATACCAAAGTTATCTTTTTGTGGCACATAATTTAGGTAGAGAGTCCAGGTTATACGTCTGTATAAATAGGAAGGTTTTAGACTCATAGACTCCGTTCTCAGACAAATCAGTTATATTCAAGAATATTACTCACATAAATCTCTTCATAATTCAGTTCAGAAAGGCTGTATCGACATGTTTGTACAGGATTACTCTGCTCCAATTATGTCTCTCAAGACCTAATTCAAACTCCATGCACACGGAGAATCTCGATGTCGTTATCTTGGATCACACGAATAACTCCCATCTCTGCTGCCGCTGTTTCATACGCATCCTCAGCATCTGCAGTCACCTCTATATGGAACAATAGTGGGAAAGAGGGTCGAAACTCATCAACACCATTCTTGGACTTGACTGTGACCACCGCACTTCTGACAAGTCCATCTCATCTTGGAATCAGATGTTCAACCTTACCCATGACTGCATGTATCGGAAGCTTCTTTTCCTGCACTATCACAACATCTCCTTGTCTAATCTCTCTGCTTGAATTTGTTCGAACGTTCGTACGATGGTGTCCACGAAGCTCAGTTAGATGTTCAGATTGCCATCGCTTCCAGAATGATTCAAAGTCTGCTACAGAAACCTAGCCCTTCTAGTAATTGCAGCAAAGTTGGCCTGCACACCTCTCTGGGTAATGTCTGTTGGCGTTGATAGGATTCTTCACCCAACAGCCAGCTGCTATTGGGTCAATGTTTCACCCATCTCACTGTAAACGTACGTCAAAAGTCTCGAATTACGAACACTCTCAATTTCCACTAAGACAGTAAAAAGTTCCTCAAAAGTGTGCTTGGCGTTACGAAGATTCTTCTTTAAACAACGTTTCACTGATCTAACGAGTCTTTCATAGGATCCGCCTCCTCAGGGAGCTGCTTAAACATTAAATTTCCAGATAATGTTCTTTCGTAAACAGTAGGCTCTCACCTTTGCATCGGTGAATGTTTTGCCATTGTCAATTATGACAAGTTTAGGGATACCTAGCCTCACTTTGAACCGGGCAAAGGCTCAGAGAAATTAAGAGTTAACTTCCAGGTTTGTCAGAGTAGATGTCCCGTACGTACACAGTGCCAGCAATATCAACACCAATACGACTGTAAGCAAACTAATCAGCAACAGGACTTTCCGGCAACAGAGGTAATGGAGGAACTTGGAAACTCCTACCTTCAATTGTCTTACACTTTTCACATCTTGTGATGATTGATTTGACAGTTCGCCTCCCACATGGAACCCAAAATATCTCTCACCCCATTGTGCATGGCATACACAAACAGTTAAATTTTAAACGGGTAAAGTGAGAGTTCTTTGGCAACAGAATGGGAAACTTGGCATCATCTCGTCGGTATAGAAAGACATTGAAACCTTGAACCGCTTAAACTTACTGTCCTGAAGAATTGACTTCTTTATACCACAGTTCCTTAGATCAATTTCTTCTTTCACAATGTCTCCACACACTAAATCAGTGTTTTCAAGCTTTCACTTAAGGTTTCCAACAAATCTGTCACTCGGAACAATCGCTGAACATCACTGTAATTCTCACATTGGATAATAGATTCAAGATTCAGTTTTACACTCTCACCTGTATCAGTGACTAGAGTGGTTGCATCTGAGGGAAAGAGACTTTTTCCATATTTGGCTTCCTGATTTCTGATTTCAGAAGAAGAATCTTCTGGGACTCGAACTTTGTCCACTCTTGGCGACTGGGTCTGGTCACTCTGCAAGAACTCAGGTCCACACCAACGAAAACTTGTTGTCAGGCAGCTGAGATGCGCATGCAAAAGTACCTTGTGAGAAAATATCTGCAGGGTTTGACTACATGGGGCAATGCTTCCAGTGTTCTGGTTTAACAAGTCGTCGAACCTCAAGCACACGATTCTGGATGAAATGCTCGAACTCCTTAGTTGTGACCCAGATCCACCAAAGTGCAATTTAAGAGTCCACCCAGCAGAAGCTTTCATCAATCCTCACTGTTCCTTTAAAAGCACTGAGAACACTGTTAACCAGTCTAGCTAGCACAGCAACTCCCATTTGCTGTGTGTCTTGACACACAAACTTGTAATAATTTTTTTTCTCTCATTTCTTTTTTTTTAAGTTGTCAAATTTATTTATTAAAACTGTACTTATATTTTAAAATTTAATTTAAATAAAAAAAAAAAACTCCCATTTGCTCAAGACGTGGAATAGTTTCACCTTTGATTGGTGTGACTCGAGACTTTGAGGTCACAAGTTTGGTCAACACATTTCTAGACTTGGTTTCTACTCGCAGATAAACGACAGCACCGTAAGCTTCTTCTGAAGCATCAGAATATCCATAAATTTAAATTGTTCTTACGTCGGCAAGTGGAGTATTATCGCTCTCAGTCAGTGAATAGTGCAAGCCAATCTCGTTCAGTTTCAGAGTCTAACGTATTTTCACAAACCGCTTACGACTTGGATACTGCCTGGAAAAGAATCTTGAACAGCACAATAATTGGTTTCAAAACTCCAAGTGAATCATAAAGCTTAGCAACTGCACTTAGAATTGATCTCTTACTAAGAGGATTGTTGGGCGGTTGGGGTTCAAACTCAAATACAAATAAGTCCCTTTCAGTGTCCCATCCATGACCCAGAACCTTCACTCCCGCAGTGGGCTGGGAACTAGACTTATATGTTTGACCATCTTGCTGAATGTTAAGTTGCACGAGCGATCCTGTGGCATCCTGTAGAGTGAGACCCTCTGACTTTTCAATTCGCTCTTGTAGTTTATGTGCGTTTATCTCCCACTTTCTCATGTTGAAACCAACCTTGTGAAAACATGATTTCAGATCATTTTGCTTATTAAAGGCAACTTATTATAAGCAGAGTTGTCGTCGCTAGAACCACTAACACTGTAATCAACGTACAGACTGTTCAACACCTCCTCTGCATACAACTTCTGCATGGGCGAGCAAACTTGTACATACGAAGTTCTGGTTCATCACTATCAATATCACAAATACAGAGAAAGTGCAAGTAGTCCTGATCAACAGGGGCCACAGACAATTTCTGTTATTCTAAGTCAAGATTGAATTCTCTATGAAGTGGTTGAAATATCATCCAGACGATCTCACACAGTATGATGGAATTATTGAACCAGTAACTGTTGGAGCAATTCTCCTACCTATTGGAAAAGTTCAATATATTCCCCATCGTGATGTGATTCGCACTGAGAAAGAGACAACCAAACTACGTATAGTTTATGATGCCAGTTTTCATGCTCGCAAAGATATGCCCGGCCTTAATAACTGTTTGTATGCTGGACCACCAATGTCACCCTTCATCTATGACATTTGGCTAAGATTTTGTAAATATTAAACTGCATTAGTTGCTGACCTTGAGAAAGCCTTTTTTTTAAAATTTCCCTCTTTATCCTATTATTAATACATTTACAGTTTTTGAATTCGGTAATCAATGAAAAAACCTGCAAGCCTATGTACATGATTTTTGTTTCTTATATATTGCAATAGAGTAGATAGCTTTGGTACAGTACCATTGCATCTACACATATAAATAGACAAATCAGATATATTCAAGAATATTACTCACATAACTCTCTTCATACAAATTCGCTTCAAAACTCACACATATATTTTCTTCGATCCATTACATGGAAGACGACAACGTAGCTGGGGTAAGTGATTTCGGCTTCCGGTTTTCTACAATTTCAAACATCACATGCACATTGGCCCAATGCAATTACATCAAAGAACACCAATAATAATTTATTGTTTGAATTATATTCGCCACATGTGAAGTTGGATATATAACCTGAGCTTATACTCATTGATTGTGATTTTAAGTGTTAAAATTTAAAAATGAGTTACTAAAAATTTAAAAATAACCTAACTGTTCTTCTGGTTTCTCAAACTTTACAATCAAAAGCTTTGCTTTTTTAATTCACATTTACTCTTGTTTTTAGTCTAATTTCACCATAAAGTTCCCAATTACACACCTGATAGTTGCTAATCAATAAATTAAAGTTTTAATATTTCACAACATTACGTCATGCACGACAAAGTAGAACCTGTCATTTATTCTTCGATTTATTTCATTTAGTCACTTTCTCTTTATGCAAAAACCCAATTCAGTTCTATCTCATTCTTTACACCCGTGAAGTCATAGACTGCCTATTTTTGGATTTCTCAATTGCAAAGAGTTTCTTTATTTGGATTTACATTCTATTTATGGAATTTAAATATAGACAGCCTATGTCAGTAGACTGTACAAATAACTTTAAACTTTGTTTTAAAAATAACTTTAATTAAGACGGAAGGACCAAGTTTTAGTAAGTTAAGTAAAACATCAACAATTTCTTGGAAAGATTTACAGTCATTTGATCGTCACAAACGATACAAGTTTTGCATGCATAAAATACTCGATTCTTATTGGCTGATGAGAATGGAATCTTTTCTTAATCCGTGCAATTTATAGTTAATATCACAGATCTATCCCAGACATCTTGGCGGCCTATGTACATTTTCCAGCGCGAAGTGATTTCATTATAAAGAATCAAGTATTTTATGTAGATATGATATTAAAAGGAAATGTCACTTTTGTTTTCGAAGAATTATTGAAAAGTACCGCTTATATGTGATGAAACTTTCATAAAATACTTACTAATTCTTCTCGAACCGTGGTATTCCCTATACTAATTTGATAATTTTAACATAAATGCATCGCATTTTAAAGCAACTTTAAAAAAATATATTTCTTTTGGATAAAAATTGTTTTGCTTTTTAGCTCTACTTGCTACTTGCTTATTAATATTCTCTTATCAATACAGTGACATTTGATAGAACAGTCCAGATTTGAATTGTGCTATAGAAAAATACTCTTAGACTTAGTTTATTATTTTACTTTGACATGTGCTCTCGGCAGTTGCACAGGAATATAAAAATAAGCTAAGTACATGAGCATTACACGCAAAGTTTGACATTCAAGTTTGTGCATGTTGATAAAAAAAAGATTCAATATGTCTGCCTGAGAAATAAAAGTCGTATTTTCTAAACACTCATCAGTGGCTACTATTACTGCATTTATTTTGAGTTCGACTCAAAGGTTCCGTAAGTGCAGTCGTAGGAGCTTCATCCTATTGATCAGTTTTACTTATAGACAACATGCAGACCAGAAATAGTACGAGAACAAATTTTGTACTAAGTTGAAACTAGGTGAAGATCGCTGTCCACATTATCAATGTGCGATATCTGTATTATTTATTATCAAAACCATTTGTGTTTGATAACTGGAACCAGTGGAAAGTAATGCGAGGCGGTTAAAACGCATGCTGCAAGTTTTTATCATCCAAATTGCTTGAAAACGAAGAGAATGTTTTGAATTATAAAATATATAGAAGATATTACACGGTGGCGCGAACATATGAAGTTTATTTTTGAGAGGAAAAAAATTTTCACAAGTGAGCCCCCCGAACGAGTGAAATTTTTATTCCATTTATTCCACGAGAAGATAAATTTCATATGCTCAAGCCAACGTGTAATTTTCTTTTTATTACATAGATACGAGTGTTTCAAAAATAGAAAAAAGATAAACGAAATAGACGGGAAAAACAAAGGAATGACGTCAGCGACATCTTTACTAGTGAGGATATGGATAATATGTCACTCGTATCCCGGATGTAGTTTCATATAAGATCTACGAGTGGCGTATATTACGGTAAAACACTCCTATCTATGTAATAAAACTACTTATAATTTTAGCTAGTTCCGACTAGTTTGAAGAACTTGATATATCTAGCGTACAAGAACTTTTAAGGTAATGATATTATTGATTTGTAAACTCATCTGTAATTCAGCTGCCAAACATGTTTTAATAAACTATCTATCTATTATCTGTCTATCAAGAACAAGACTGAACAGCATCTTTTTACTTTCGGTCCTTTTTGATCATTTCATTTCATGATGTATCAGTTTATTGTTCACACACACCGACATCGTAACCTTATCGCATTTGGATCAGCAGCTCCAATCAAAACGATTTGGAAATTCACTGCTTATAGCCAAACTGCCTCAGTATATACAACTATAAATTAAGGAAGAAATACTCTTTTTATCCAATGGCTCAATTTGACAGACACAGTGCATGGTAAGTTGTGCTTGGTAGTTTATCAAGAATGTTGCTCGAGGTAATATAAGGATATTCTAGCTTCTGTGAGGTGAACATTTTTGGGTGTTTAAATAAACAGACCATGCAGCAACATTCCGATAAAAATTAAGACTATGAAATACTATTAGCAAAGCATACTTACATTAACAATAGAAATCATTTTTTACCAATTAAAGCTAAACAAAAAATGATATTCAAAGAATGTAGATTGTTTGTCCGTTCATTGTATACAGAAATTTTTCCTTCTGACGTCACAAGAACCATGCCCTTGATAATATGACATCATAGTAATAATAGTTGGCAAAATGATAAAAAGGAATTAAGTTTGAATAACCATTGTTTTTAAAATACAGACAAATGTGTCAACGTTCCCATGATTATCGTATACAAAGATGCGGTTTATTATCTACAACTAAAATTTTTACTCTCATACTGGTGAACTGAACTGCCCTCTCTAGAACGCTACATTTCGCGGGCCAAACAGGAAATGCGCGGGCTGAAAATTCATTTTCATCAGTGATTTTGATTGGTTGAAAATTAACTGTCGTTTTGCAAAACATTGCTACTAATATTTTAAAACAAGATTATATTTCACTTTTGTTCTAAGCAAAAAAGAAATTCATTTGGCTCTTGTTTAGTTCAGTGATCGTATTGTAGCAATAATTTTCCAATTGATAGTTACATGCTACATCGGGCCATAGATAAACTTTATGCCATTCAAAAGTCATGTGATTGTCCTATTAGAATGAACAGTGCATGAAATTATGTTGATAACAATCTTTCTCTGTTTCAGTAAAGGGTCAACAATAACTAGCAAATATTTTACATTTTGTCTGTTATCGTACCTTTTTATTCTGTCTTTAATTAACATTCCAATCGTTTATGGATATCAAGAAAAAACGAAGTTTTTAAATTACTCTCGGTTGTTTGACGTTGAGTTTGGATTGCGGTATCGACAGGACTAACCAGCAACCTCTACAATCCCGTTGCAACGTAAACTTTTTACTGAGTTCCGAGGTTTTAATTTTTGTGTGATCTCGAAGCTAACTCAGCTTAAAAAAATGAGTATCAGCATCCGCTGGAACTCACCTGCGATGGACTGGTAACCCGTCGTGAGGTGAAGTCAAGGAATTTCGCCCCGGCTTAGTAACCTCGAGATGAGTCTAAAAAGTAGGACTCGGCTCGGAAAAGGAGCATAAAAATGTGAATGTGAGACACATGAAGCTCGAAGGAGTAAATTGTAAATAGATGAAAGATTGTTGCTCTATAGAAAACGCACCTTAAGTCAGTTATATATACTCAGATACTCAGATCATTGTTGAATCAGCAATACTTTTTATTATTCACCAGAATTATATCAATGCAATAAATGTATTAAAATGCAATAAAATGTTATCTTTTTAAAAATCCATCGATACAATTAATAGGATTAGCTTTTTCTCTCTAAGGCATAAAACCTCGGGTTTTTTCAGCAGTTTTCCAGGATCTTAAGCCTCATTTTTAAGATATTTTCGAATAGGTTTAAAAAATACTGGCACAAGCTATAACCATAAGATTCGCTGTAGAAACTGTATTTTACAACTACGCGCACAATGTTCAAGATTGCTGAAGAGTTGGTTTTATTTATAAAACAGAAAATAAAACAAGTATTTTTATAAATCGAATTTATTTCTCTCGGCTCGTTATAAAATTAGTTGTGACGTCAGTTTCAACAGTTAAGAAACTCATTAAAATTCTTAAGTTTTATACAAAAAAGTTTTTTAAAAACCAAATAAATGTTGATTGATTTTCAGCAACTTTTACAGTTATAGCAAAATATAGACTCACTCACACAGAATGTATTTGATTGCAAAAAATATTGTTAACCAGCAAACTTAAATTTGTTTTCTCAGTTGAAAAGTCATAGAACTTATTAGCAGTCAGCGCTAAGTTTAAAAAGCAGTTGTAATTATGAAATGAAATAACTCGAACCCGTTATAAATTAAAGGTCTCAGATTGCGACAACTTCGTGTAGGTACTGCAAATTACGGATTCCATCGTATAATTGTACTACAATTTACTATTGTTCTTTGAAATTGGCATCGCCGCACCGCTAAATTAGGTGCCATATACTTATGAGACCAGAATGATTTCTCCAAAACAGTGAAGTCGAGTCATTGCTGGTTGGGGTACGAGAATCTACCCTCGTGACGTAAATAAGGGATAAATAAAGCCGGCACACCAGAACTTGAACATAGCTACAAGAAAGTTGTTATTTTTGTAAAAGCCAACGTAGCAATATGAGAAAGTCGTGGCTTTTGTCTTTTGTTTTAATTGTTGTAACTTTTATCTTAGTGTGTAAAGTTCAAGAAGGAGAAATGTTTGGACTGACAATTTCCAGGCCTCTCGCTTACAGGAAACACTTGCAATTGCAAGCCCGCAAACTAAAGTTAAGCGGAAGAATATCTAAAAGAACAAGAAGAAGAAAAGTTTCCTCGGCCACTCTAGCTAAACTGTCAAAGATTCTGAGAAGTAAACAAACATTAAAAAGTAAGCTGCAAAGTTTGAACAGGTTTATAAAGAAATACCAACGTAAGGTAATAAAGTTTCTTTGCATTTTAATCATTCATCTTGCAACTTTTTAAAAGTCTACGAATTGAGAAGAAACTCTTCTAAATGCATGAAAAAAAAGCATATTTATATATTCCAAAGTTAAATTCTTTAATTTTTGTATTTAAAAAAACACCGACATTATAATAGTAAATTACCTTATTAACATATCTATTTCTTTTTTTTTTTGCTTTTTCTTACAGTTAAAAGTAAGTAAGCGGCGTGGATGCGACTTTAGAAAGATGACCGTACCCTAATTCTGCTACAAAACATGAACGTTTTATCCTGGAGACCAGAAATCTCGATCTGCCTACTGCTCAACTGTCTACTGATACGACTGAATTTGAATTCATTATTTACTGTACATAATACATTTTACTGTGAAACTGTTGTAAAAGAATTTCACCATGCGTTGTGAAAGACTTTTACTGAAAGCAAGATATACAGGAATTTTGTGTCCATGCTGATAGGGTTCGAGGCAAGCGATTTATGTGCAGCAAGCAACATTATGCCAACGTCATTTGAAAATCAAACACTGTTCAGCTTCAGATTTGACAACAGGAAATTATCCAACAAATCAAACAGCCCGAACTTTTAAAAACGCTATTAAAAATGCATAGAAATGTTTTTCTTTTTGCACGGAGAGATGCGCCACGTTTCAGTTTTCGAAAAGGTGTTTTTTATACGTTCAATTTGTATTCACCGCATGGAAGATGGGAACCACATCATGCAATATTGACAAAAGTCACTTAACTTCTTCCCCTAAACAAAAGTAGTTCACATTACAAGCAATTAACCGTTATATTAAGCATTAGCCATCAAATTTGTATGAGCAGGCCAATATCTCATCATCGGTGAACGATATAAACATTTGGAGTTTTGCCTATGGCATTGTCATTATAATGCATTAATGCAGAGTTCACACAGAAATACTCAATTACGAGATTGGCTCTAATTCTATTGCTACTTAACTGTCCTGGCGTGCTGTCGGCTGTGAGCTGTATCCATTCGGGCTGATAATTGCTGTTGTTGTCAAAACGAGCACTCTATATAAAAACACCCAAATTTAACGGTATTCTCTTTTGGAATTTTTTGAATAAATTCTTGCAAGGGTTTATTAGTCGCTTTTGTTCTTTTTTGTTGACATTGCCAAAGACGTACTATCGCAATGTCAACGAAAAAGAAACAAACGCGACTAATAAACCCTTAGTTCTTGAAGCCCCTCAGTATACGGAAATATTATAAAATGTTTTTATCTATGTTTGAACAGTTCCCTTCTGATTGTTTTAAGAAAGCAAAGCAAAGATGTTAATAACAATACCAAAACTGTGTCAACTCACACGCAATATTTGACAAATATCAAACTCGATATTGATTAATTTAGACACAAGCAACAGACCAATAATACTGACAAATTTCACATGTTAGATTGCTGTGCGGTGTAATAAAGTGAAGTGTAAAATATCTTTGATATGCAGTGACAGGACAGGCAAAAACAAACAAATAAAGTGCACTTAAATTTCAAGTTTTTTTGTTTGCCATTAATTTAGGAGATGTTCGTTGTAGGATACCTTATTAATATTATTATTTAGTAAAATATTTCTCACTACTAAAAGAGTTTACTTAGCGTACAGGGATTGCTCACCTCGGGGGTAGGGATATATCTGTTTCCGAGATATCTCGGACCGAGACAATTTTCTCTACATTTTCTTTATGTTTCAGCCATTCCGTTCACATGAAGCAGAGATAACTCGGGGTTGCAATATCAGTCTCGGTCAGGAAGGTAGGGATAGCACTAGGGATAAATTTGCCTCTGTCCATGTGAACAGTTTACCCCGAGATATCTCGGGGGCTAGGAACACATTTATTTATCATGCGCATGCGTTGCTATAAGATCGAGACAAGTCGACGGCTACTTAGCGCCATTAGCCGAGACAACTCGGGGTTATGTTTTCTCATGTGAACGAGGGAGAGATTCATCCCTACACCGCCAATATCTCTCGCCTCAAAAAAAAATTGCATACAATTGATTCATGCGTTCTCTAAATGAAGTACGAAACTAATACAACTGAAGTAAGACAATGAGAAGAACCGTCGACTACCTTTAAGTTTATGATAAAACTTCTCATCACAAACAAAGTTTTGATGATCAGTAACAATGTGTGAGTTTAGATCTATGAAACTCAAAAAGTTTTAATTAAAAAACACTTTAATTTTGGCAATTTTATGGCAAGTTGTTTTGAAAAATAGCATCTTTTTAGTAACGTTCAAGCTGGACAGTGGCATAGTGTGCGAGGGAGCACGGACGTGTCTCTGAAGCTCTGCTTAGATTTTATTATTTACATGGATGTCGAACAAAAAAAAGAAGACAAAACAAACCATGACTACAGGAATTACCGAAATTCAAAAAGAAAATCAATTACTTCATAAGCAAGTGGCCGACTTTGCTGAGGAACTAAAATATATGAGAGTGAAAATGGCGGCCATCAGTGACGAGCCTAGAGATCTAGAAAGAAGTATTCAACACTTTTCGGATGAATACGATGACTTAAGATCGTTTAAAGCAGATATGAAAAGAGATATTAACTCGATGTCCTTTAGACTACGAGACATTGAAGAAAAATTAAAAAAGATTGACGAAGCTATTGAAGCAGTAAACAAGTACACCTACCAGTACAATGTGAAGATTATTGGAGTGCCTAAAACCAACATGAAAGAGTCAGCAAGAGAAACCGTGGACATTTGTCTAAATTTGTTTAATAAAATTGGTGCAGAAATATCTCCATATGACATCGATATTGCTCATCGAGTATCACCGAGAGACCCTAAACGAATTCCACCAATCATTTGCAAATTCACCCGTAGAATTGCAAAAGAAGCGGTCATGAGTTGTAAACGTGAACTGAGAAATGAGAATGGTAACATTAATGTATTTGATCACTTAACTCCTAAAACACAAGAACTTTTTAACGAGGCTAAGAAATTCCAGAAGGAGCATAGTTATAAATTTTGCTGGACCAGAAACTCCAACATTCTGTTGAAGGAGTCTGAATTCACAAATGTGGTACATGTTACCAATCAAGCTGTGCTAGAGAAGTTGAAGAATTCCAGAGCTGATTCTCCAACTCTAGGATCTGGTAGAACACAAGGTTACTC
>JAOTRI020120599.1:0-12189 GCA_028564885.2 Zoanthus sanctaehelenae
ATTACACAACAGTTTATTATTTGACTTCTTGTTTGTGTTAACTGTTTTTACACAGGACTAAGTTCAATCCCTCTACCTCAGTGTTAGAAAAATCACCATCCTATCCAACTTTTAAACTATCGAACCCACTCACTAATCTATGATTACTGCTAGTTTTTAAGATATTCTTTCATTTCTAAATTTTATTTTTGTTATACTCAACCTCAATCTATATTTAGTAATGTGACTAAAGAATGCGCTGCCATTGGTTAATTACACTATGTTTGCTGAACATCTTCATCAAGTTCAGCTCATGCACGCGGTGAGGTTATTGCCTCTCAAGATTCAAAAAATCAAATCGATGTTTGATTTGAGATTTCGTAAGGCTATGCCATTGGCTGTTGAGACCTAAAAGCACGAAATTGCTGTCCATGCCTGCTAACATTCATTATTACTTCTTATCTTTAGTGGGAACCTGAGTCTTTTTATTAGCTATGCCGTGAGCTGATGAGGCCTAAAAAGGCTGGAACAGCTGTCCATGCCTGCTAACATTCATTATTACTTCTTATCTTCAGTGGGAACCTGAGCCTGTTTATTAGCTATGTCGTGCTGATGAGGCCTAAAAAGACGGAAAAAGTTGTTCAAGGATGCAATCATTAACTGTGGCACTTATCATCTTCCATGGAAACCTCAAACTGTTTTCTAGCTACGTACTGAGATCTAAAATGATCAAAACAGCTTTTAATTAGGGCGAGAATTCAGAAACTTGCACTCTTATTTACAGTAGATGTAAGAGATAATTTCCGCCACTAACGTGACCATAGTGTTGGCTGTTGGCTTGAGGGTAGTTCTTAGCACGCATGCGCTATCTATATTTAAATTTGTTCTTATAAATAATTATTTGTCAAGTTAATAACTAGCTAATAGCAACCTTTTTCTAACTCTGTTCTAACTGAAATGCATTTAGTTATTTCGTCATGTTACTTTCTCGCAAAAGGATATGAAAATTTTCAATAACATATAATATTGTATACTAAGTATATGCAAATATGGCGTAACTCAACAGATACGTTTGCCATTTCATTTGGTTTATGTGCACTTCAAAAGACAAACTATTTATTGTCGACAATTATTCTAAATTTTATAACTCTACCTTTAAAATGACACCATTTAGCATGGAATTGCAAACACAACTTACCATAGCTGGTTTTTAACTTTTCCAAATAGGAACCTAGTGTTTGGCATACAATCCGCACCTCAACAAAATTTTGAACGGTCGATACAATATCTTCATCATTAATAGCTAATCTTCCAGCGCGGAAATAGCAGTCTAAAAAACGTCATTTCACATCATACCAGAAGCATTGGTTCGATGCCAATGTAAATTGAAGTCAATCGGGGGGGTGTTCAACATTGCATTACATACAGCGTACAGGGGAGGAACTCGTTTTTGACTTACCCATATATACTCCGTAGGACTGTAGCAGTGAGTTATTGCCAACTGGAACTTTCATTTTTTTTATTTTATGCAGTATTGTACGCAACAAAACTATTAGTAATTAGTAGTAACTTTATTCACTTTCCATCTCTGGTTTTTCAAAGTTAATTACAGAGATATTAAAATATTAATAAAAGTTAGAAACTACAATGATAAAACTATAAAAATATACTGGTTAGAGTTATTTTAAAGATTCTCAAAGTTCTCTCGATTTAATTTAATTCGCGAAGTTCAATAGGTAAAGAGTCGGATGCCACAGTACAAGAAGGTTCACTGGCCGGAAGCAGATTTGCAATGTGGAATAATTATTAAGTCCTTGTTTCTTGTGTCCTTGTCATGCACGAATTGAAAACTGAAGTTGAATTGCGCTCTACTCAGGCAACAGTGCGCGGAGCAAGTTTTCTTTTTTTAAAAAGTATTCCTTGTAGTATCTTGTATTGATTGTTGTTGTGTTGCATGATGTTGTTGCACATTGTAGTATGTTGTATTGATTGTTGTTGTGTTGCATGATGTTGTTGCACCTTGTAGTATGCTGTATTGATTGTTGTTGTGTTGCATGACGTTGTTGCACCTTGTAGTATGCTGTATTGATTGTTGTTGTGTTGCATGATGTTGTTGCATCTTGTAGTATGCTGTATTGATTGATGTTGTGTTGCATGTTGTTGTTGCACCGCAATGTTGCATGAAACATTGTAAAGTGTGTTTGCAACTTTAGTTTCGCATCGTGATCATCAGTCCCACCTCTACGATCCGGGATCGATTCCAAGATTCCGCCTGTGGGCTGAGATTTGTCGATCTCAAATGGACTCCTGAAGGTTTTTCTCCGGATACTCCCGCTTTCCTCCCCCAGCAAATTCGATCTTCACGCCAAGTTCAGAGCCGTCGAGTGATTATACATTACTATTATCAGCTTTTTGTTTAGAGATAATGGACAGCCTCTTCCTTGTCAATAAATGTTAAATATAGTATTTATTACTTATTATAAAATTTGGTGTTACAAAGATTATTGTTTTATATCCCCTCGCTCAGCTTTGCGCGGTTGTTGTGTAAAAAGCGTCTCGATCCGCAATGTTTACTAGCGATGAACTACTTAGTACGGTAATGAACAAACATTTCAATAATTGAGTTGTCAAATTAGCGCGTTGTTTTCATAAAAAAATTATACAAGGGTTTTTAAAAATAGTTTGTGACTACCCTTTATCGACCTAAAAGTTTATAACTTTGTACTTTGAAAAAGAAATTAAAAAAGACAGTTTTTTCAATGTTTTTAACACTTGTATTGCGTATTTTTACATGTGAGTATGATCCAATACGTATTGCAAATAAATACAGTTTTGTACAATTCGAGGGTCTTAGATAGTCCGCAACAGCGGCTGATATATTCTAGTAGCCGTATGGATGCCCTTAGTACAAAAGACACAGGGAACCCTCCCTTATTCTCTCCGAAAAATGTGTAGGTTATTTTAAGTCCCCCAATCGAGTGTACGTCCTTATCCGAGAAGACGCGAAGGTCGAAACATTTGCTGTTGTAAGAGCCTCCCTCACAATAGACAACAGACGACACAAAAAATTTCAAAAAACTCATTTATTGTACAATAATTTTGTTCAGATCTAATCTTTAGTTTCATCTCAACATTTTTCTGCACTGTCAAGATTTATGTTTTGAAGAAAATCAGAAAAAATGACTTATGAAAGTGTAATTTCCACTATTTTTTTTATTTTGTGCCTCAAACGTTTTGTCGTACATTTAAAGCATTTTTAAAATGAGCTTGAAAAAGTTGCTTAAGCTCACGGCCACAACATCTTACTGGGTTACCTGTGGTACGACCAGTCATATAATAGGTTAGTTGTTTTCTCGTGCTGTTTGTCGTCCAGGCAACAGGTGCATTCCAAAGTTCTTTGCGTTGTAAGTTCGACTCACAAAGTTCATTTCTCACTCGACTGTTGCGAGGAGAAGAGGGACCCGAAACAAAAAGTTGCCCTGTGAACTTTCAGAATTAGAAAAATCATGGTTACTGAGTTAACTTTTGCGCTCTGTTAATAGGGCCGATCGATTAAACCACGTGACACAAAAATCTCCAACGAAAGTTAACGCTTCTAGAACGGAGTGATACCCAAATATGGTAATATAAAAGAGACTGCCAATCGGAAAAACATTTGTCTATTCCAAGAAGCAAAAGAGGTAGACAACCTTTGCAAAACATTCCTAGTCTGAAAACTTTGTTTCAGGCCGTTTTTTCGACTAGGAATAGCTTTTAAGAAAAAGATGCATTTCAAGAAATAAGTACGAGTTTATCGGTATAGAAATGACGTCACACGCAACCATTTTCAAGCCTCTATACAGCGCGACTATGCATGACGTCTACGGCAGTGAAATGACCCTGGGTACGAGGTTGCGCGACTATGAAGCAAGATGGCTGACAAACATCATCAACATTTAGAATATCATACAAATTTGAGCCAAACTGAAAAACATTTTCGAAGGAATATGCTAAGCACATAAAAAACAGTCTGAGGTACATAAATAAATTAGAACTGATACTATAAACAAGAACTTTTAATGTCATGACTTACGAGTGTTTTCATTTGTGTATCGAACGTTAGGTAAAATCTCTTTCTAAACAAATAAATTATCATTTTTTCATGTCAGTTAGATGTTCGGGAGAATGATGCATTGTTAAAGACACAAGAGTACTGTCAAGATTACACTCCAGTCGAGCCCATTCCGTTGTAAGGTGGTGGCCGGTTGGAAGTAGACTTGCTATGCGTGGTAACCTCGCCTGCTCGCAGATTTTTTTCCCACATCAACAACTCTTCGTTGGTGTGAATCCAGTCGTGAGTATCAGCTCCGATATATGCGTTATTTGGAAAATGCGTCCTTCGTTTTAAACTTCGATAACGGCACTGAAAAGTTAAGCGGCTGAGTTAGAAAAACATTGATAAGGAATGTTAATCCTGGCTCAAATTCATGAAATAAGCACAAAACCAAGGACAAGAGACAGAAACATTTTATGTTCTTGTGCCTTTTTTTGTTTATTTCATCAGTGTGAATGAAAGAGGAACCAAGCATAAGCAAAGGATACAAAACTAAGTTCCGTTTGTGAACGCAAGTGTATTATATTTTTGTGCTTCTTTCACATATGTGAGTATTGTTTCCTGATATGATTGTGTCTATATATTGTAATAAAGGTTTTTGTAACCAATGTTATAAAAAACAGATGTTTCGGGCATAGTTCAGTGTGAACACTTGATAAAAGGGCTCAAAAAATCAAAAACCTTAAAATTACAGTTTACTTTAACATTTCTCATGGTTTCACGCATTTGTAAATACTTTCGATTTTATTTTACATGTAATTATATCTATGTATGTGTCTACGTTCACGTCTATATTACCGTGTACTGTTTCGTGCGGGTACGTTTGTCTGTGTCTACGTTCACGTCTATATTACCGTGTACTGCTTCGTGCGGGTACGTCTGTCTATGTCTACGTTCGCGTTCATGTCTATGTAAATATGCACTGCTGTACATTGATGTTCGCGTAACGTGTTGATGTCCAAGTTTCACAGTCCATCTTTACATTGATATCGAAGTATACCATTTATCTACGTAGAAGTTAATCTCCATTACAATTTTAATGTTGATACTGTTAACCTAAATTACTCTTCAAAATTAGCATTTAATTCCAAACACCATACTTACGCAAAGGCAGCAAAAAGCGAACAAAAGAATGACAATAAGACCAAGAACACTCGCCATGATAACAACACCGTACACGGGATCGAGGCTTTTCACATGACACCACAATGCACCAACCCACCATTCTTTTTTACCTTGGCCTGTGGTCGGAGACTGAAGTGTAGTGTTGAGTGAGACGCTTTTTGTTGTCGTTGATGCAGGTGCACTAATGGAGTTAGTGATCGTAGATATATCTTTGGAGTTGGGTGAGACGCTTTTTGTCTTCGTTAATGCAGATGCACTAATGGAGTTAAAGATCGTAGATATATCTGTGGAGTTGGGTGAGACGCTTTTTGTTGTCGTTAATGGAGATGCACTAATGGAGTTAGAGATCGTAGATATATCTGTGGAGTTGGATGAGATGCTTTTTGTTGTCTTTGATGCAGATGAACTTGTGAAGTAAGGGAACAGAGATTTATCTGTGGGGTCGGTTGGAACGTTTGTTGTTGTCACCAAAGTAGTTGTGCTCCGTGAAATATTTGTAATTGATGTTTGGACGGCTGAGGTTGTCATAACTGTTAAACAAAACAGTAAAAAATATTACATAAGGCAATCATCAAATAATTCCTTTGTATACAGAAGTCTTTTTTAGACGTCATATGAGTCAATAACTCGTAAGTTCAGTGATAAGGTTAGAAAGATAATTAACGTTAGGGTTGAAGTTGGAGTTGGAGTTAAACAATAAATCATCGGAGGTATATCGTGTTTATGTATATGCTTGCCTTTTTAAACACAGATGTCTATCTTCAGGATAAACTGACCTGTTTTACCTTGAAGATGAACAATTGTGTTCCAAAACGTTAGGAAAACCCGGCTTTATTAATTTTAACCTTGATTTTAACCTATTATAGAAAAGCTGACAAACAACGATAATAAAGTTTAATAGCTATATTTCGATCGGCCAAACCATTCTTCAGCAGGTTATGGTGTGCCGATGGAAATATAGTTACCAAAATTTATTCTCGTTGTTTGTCAACTTTACTAATACTTATTGCACATTACAGCACTTGCTAGACCCAATTAGAAACCTTTGTCTAGTAATTTTTTAAAGTTTACTGAAAACATAGACAATGCTGGAACCACAATGCTAATTAAACAATTGAAGTTATACATATACCATAAATATCATCAGCCTAATTTTTACTGTACCTTCTCGAGGTAATCTAAATGAATAATTTCCAATTTAAATAAACTTCGACCTTTGATACCAAAGAATAATTCAACAGGCGTTTAAGAAACTTCTAACCACAGATGATGCCAAACCAAATTCCACGCGTTTTACCACTTAAATATCCGTATTTGCGTCAGTCATTACTAGGCTGTGTGGTGGCACGATCTAATTCTTTTTTGAGTTAAAGCAAGTTGTGTATTGAAGAATGTTTTCTTATGGTATTAAACATTAGGCAAACTCTAGAAGATATAGCAGTACATACCAGTACTAGAAAGGTTCAACGTTGTAGGCATAACTTTTGATAAGGTGAAAGTTGATTTCTGACTTTGGGCAACTGAAAAAAGTTTGCAGACCAACAGAAAGTAAACAAGACAAAGTTTGACACAACCCTACAAAAAACAAAAAAAAAAATGCTGTAACTGAGAAGTATTTCTGGAATTCTTCATCAACAGAGTTGCAGAGGTAGAAACACTTTCGGTTACCTGCTGCTTCAATAGAAACGGTTTTAAGGTTACTTTTCCTAAAACAATTGGCTATGTTCACGCTTGGTACCAGGTCTCTATACATATAGTGCCTGAGATCAGGCACAAAATGGCGCTGTGTTCACACAAGGACTCAATGCCCATTTTAGTTCCAAATACAAAGGTCTCGACCTTGTAATCGGGCTGTTTGCCTATGCCCAAATTCTGGCGTGGGTATTTGAAAAACTATTGTGTTCACATTGTTACTCTGCAAAAATTGTACTCGGGCATCTTGCACGGGCACCAAATGTGAACATAGCAAATGTTACTTATTTTTAACCACTGTTGCCTGGTTAGCTTTGTTGTAAAATACCAGTCTACCGTACGACAGGCTTGGGTTCGATTCCCGTCCGGACATCAATTGAAAAGAAGATGCTGTCTATACTCTTAACATCTGTAAATAGTTAGACTTTTGCTTCTTCTCGGATAAAGACAAGATTCGTAGATCCAGTCTTTCAACCTTCTATAACAAGGAACATAAAAGAACCCTCACGCTTATAAGTCCGAAAGAGAATTGTAGTGATCCTGGTGTGATATGATGTTCCATTCAAGGCATTCGCAAATTATGGAGTCACTAATGTGGCAGATTAAGTGAATTTGAGGCCCGTACGCAGAAATTGTACTTTATTTTTTACTTTTGTCAATGAGAAAAATTTGTGGGAGCTTTGCGACTGTTGGAGGAGGGGGTTGGTGCGTGCGCACCCATTGCAGCCCCCCCCTCCTCTTGTGTACGGACCTGAATTTCCCAGGACTTGTAAAAGTTTTACAAACTTGAAAAAGCTTGTCAAACACCAGAAGTTGTGTAATAATAGAGTACATGCAACTACTTTCTGTAAAGGTATTTGTTTAAAAACGTCTTTAATATCGTAGAAGCTTCTATAATCAGATAACCTTAATTTACATACGCATTTTAGAAAACAGATTTTCTTCAACGTAACGTCTTCCAGTGTATGGGCGTAATGGGACATTTTAACACCGAAAAAGCTAACAAGCGACAAACTAGTTTGAGCTGCGTCAGTGTTTCTAAAGAAACGATTTAGTAATATATATGTAAATTGTACACCGTATATAAGACAGAAACATACTGATATTTCGGACTTTAGTACTTTGTCGAAAATGTCTGAAACGTCAACGATTATTCTCTCTTTTATTTGGAGTGTGATTTACATATTTATCACTAAATTTCATCTTAGTAAGCACTGTTTTGTGATCATATATGGGTCATATGACGCGAGTAGCATGTTGTGGGTATGATACTTCTTGTACATGTTCTAGTTCAATATGACGTGGTATACGTTTGATATAGAGGTTTTTACAGGCTGTAGAAAACCATAGTAAGAGTAAGAAATTAAGAACTATAACTATATATTTAGTAGGTGAAAAGGTTGTTGTCTTATGGTAAAAACTCTCATTATAAAATAATTTTAGAGATGATACATATTACCGGACATTACTCGCGTGTGGGAGTACTTGGCTTTAGGTCTTATACAACTACATATTTAAAAACAAATGTTATTATGAAATGGAAAGAAATTGATTTTACACTTCAAAAGAGGTTCTTTCAAACACGGAAACCTACAAGGCTATATTTTATCGCTCTAGAAAATTGGAGCGTTTTATCACGCAATGCTTAGCTTTTTCAGAACACATTAATTTTGTTGTCTTACGAGTTGACTGGTGATTCTATGATTACTTATTATTCAATTCTTGTTGTGAAAAAAATTTTTTTTGTTCTAAGTTGTCAATAAATGCGATAAAAATAACAAGAATTAAAACGAACAATTAATTCAGCTTGATATTACTTCCGCAGACAGGAAAAAAGATTCCGTGGTAAATAAACTCTTTCAAATCTATAAATACTTACTTTTTCAAGTCTCGGGCATTGCTTACTCTTTAAAATCATGGAACCGCAAACTTAAATATTATTTTTCTATTTTTTAAACAATCGGGTAAATGTATTCAGACTTGCTGCAAATGCGTTCTAAATTAAAAATCTAAATATTGAATATATTTTTCTGATTAGTAGTGAGTGATATTGTTGTCACAAAATAAAATTATCATTTCAAGGCTTTTACTTTCAAAGTGAAACTTATTTATAAAGTACAACAATCGCCTGCCTTTTTAAAAGAAACTGTACAATAACTAATTAAGATATTTCGATTGTTCTGTGCAAACAATTAATGGTTTGTCTCTTTTCATTTTTAAAATATCTTCGAATAGCTGCAACAGAAGACAGGAGTTATTCAACTTATGACGTTGTAATAGCCCGTTGTTCCGCCATAACACAATAGAACTACTTTTGTTTTCGGTTATTGAAGATATTATTGCATTTTACATTTGTGCTGACACGAAAATCAATCTTTTTTAAAAAAAGTAATGGTACATAATTTATATAAACCATGGTTAAATATATTCTCATACTATGACCAAAGTTCACCTACCATTACCATGCTAAACCACTTGAAAACTTTGAGCTTTTTCCAAACTTGTTGAATGATAATTCACAGTCTTGAACAGCTTGAAGAACTGCTAGATATCAACCTTCATCAGCGCGCTGCGAAGAACTGATAGCAATTATACAAGGTTGTTTTCAGTTCTTTTGTTAGTCTTCAATTCTGTAGCACTTCATTGTAATCATATCTGACACATAGACAATGGTCACGGCCAAACGAAAATGCAGAATGTCAACAGCCCTTTCAAAAGTCAAGGTAACGATAGTCCAATCGGGTGTAATATTGTTCATTTATGTGAAAAACAAGACATCTCGGCAACTGAAGCATGCTGTGATTAAATTAATATGTCGCCCGTGGACTGGCTCACGTGAACAACCTCCTGCGGGCTGACAAAACTGATGTTTTTTAGTTCAAAGTACTGTTGTGTTTTGAAAACAACTGAGAATAAGATACCATAGTAAAAAGGAAAATGCCTTCCATCGTGGATGAAGTTTAGTCCATTTATACAATAAAATGGTCATTACAAGTCTTCGTTAAGTTAACTACAGCATTTAAAATCATTTTGCGGTTATTACTACAAAATGTTTACAATTAAATATACAATTTATGATTTAAAATTTCAAAATATCGTTCCCTTTGCCACATGATAAATAACCCTGTGTCTCTGAGATGATTTGAGGGGCAACAGAGCGGTATTTATTAAAACGAAGAAATTGGCGAACAAAAGTTCATGTCAAAGAGAAATGGCTAAGGCAAAACACAGATCAAAATGTCAGTATCTCTCTACTCCAGTTTTTCTTCTCACAGCAAGAGCGCCAGCTACGTAGACTGGTGGTGCACCACCAACATGGCAACCGTATTAAATTTTGAAACTAGTTGTTTCTGCTGAAAGGAAAATGCAGCGAATTTTAGACAAATTTTAGAAGCCAAAACAACTGCTAGCTAGGCAGCAAAGGGCGAAGAGAAAAGTCACCCCGTGATTCGATTATACAACCTCTTTTCGAGGAGCAAAATCTTATCGAGTAGCACAAGTATTCCAATCGGCGTTTATTCAAGTCCAGGAAAGAACTCGGGGTATTATCGCGTATCGGGCTGACACAGGTATACCAACCGCTATTTGTGCTCTGCTTGTTCGCAGCAATTAAGCATATAGTAAATTTTGAACTCATTTTTAAAATTGTCGCAAAAACTTTGACTTTTATGTCTTTCTTAAAAAATAAAACAGAACCTCTGTGACGTCATGTGGTTGTTCAACTCATTGTAAATAAATCCAAATTGAGACTTGAAAATGAAAAAAGTAAAACACGTCATCTCTGTACATAAAAAATTCATTTGTGAATTGTACATTTATAACTCTTTTTAATAATGCTTATACTGAAAAATATCTTAATGCTTGAAAAGAAACATTCTTTTTACAAAAATATTCTTTTTGGATTGAAGGCTGGATATTCGTATTTAAGGCCTAGTTTAGGCTAAAAATATTTTGGAGAATGTTCTTAGTTTCGGGAATATCGATGACATGGAATTTCCGTGTAATATTATTCTTTGAGTGGTGTTGAAGAGCTTTAAAGATAATGGATCTGTATATGGCTTAGATTAGATGGGTTAGAAGGCTATTGCAATACATGTAATCAGAATCAGATTAAAAATTTAAATTTTGAAATGTGTTTAAAAAGTCAAAATTCAGGTGTTTTTTTATTGTTTGTTCTGGTCGTTTAAGTTTTTTTAAAAAATTGTCTCAGCAAAAAGGTGCATCATGTAATTGTAAACAGTGACAGTAGAATGAGATGTAACAAAGAGAATTTGAAAATTTTGACAATACAATGCCAGACCAGTTTGTTGTTTAGAAATATTTCTGGTACGGGATCAGCTGTTTTAAATTTAATGAAAACAAGACAGTTTCCACTTTTATATGAGCAAGTTTTGTTTCGTTAGAGACATTGGTAAAGCACTTTTTAAAGCACGCGTGACATGCACAAAATCTTGATTTGTGTGTAAAAAATGACATAACATATACATAACTTATTGATTAAGTTTATTATGTTACCTGACAACCATCATCATCATCATTTTATTTCGCCATTTTTCTTGATTTAAAAATATACTATTTTACATAGATTAATCAGTATGGCGAGGTGACCTCTGGAAACCACCAGGCTTATAACTGAGGCTACCTCGTATATCATGATATGTTAATAAAAACAGTGCTACCAGTGCGGCTTATCCAATATATATATGCATTAATTATTTCAGTAAAATTCTACTAGTTTGTATAAATGATCTGAAAAAAAGGTTATTGCTCGAACAAAAGTCATTTATCAAAACCTTCTACTGCAAACTTCCGCAAAAATATGATTTTGAGTTTGGTCTAGATTACTGCTGCTACGTTAGATCCCTACACTATACTTACGGTGATCATAAACATTTTAATCTTAAGTTGTCTAAATTATTTTTCAAACGTCAGCTCCTTGATCATAAACATTTTAACCTTGAGTTGTTTAAATTACTTGTTTACCTGATCTAGTGTTTAAAATTGCTTTAGTATCTCATAAAAGTGGGTTTTTACTAATTCGGATAGAGCAAAAATAGTGTTTGAAATATGGAAAGAATAAGAGAAAAATATCATATATAAGCCCTTGGCGGGATTCGAACCCCACTTCTTCCAACCACGCCGGCAACGCAGCCCGACAATGTTATATAGATGGTAACTGTAGGGGTTCCCAGGGCGATATTTTTCTCTATTTGTAAGTTGAACACCATCTATATAACATTGTCCGGCTACGTTGCCAGCGTGGTTGGTCCTTGTGGTGTAGTGGTTAACACGTCGGACTA
>JAOTRI020120610.1:0-12187 GCA_028564885.2 Zoanthus sanctaehelenae
AAACAATGGTTGCGGTGTTTACGCGACAATTTGCATCACAGTGTGATCATGGAGATTAAGTCTCAAGAGAGAAGGGTAAGTTTCAATTTTTAAATTCAAAAGGATATTTAAAAAGTTTGTTTTCAGACATTGTTTATAGAGCGAACTTTCGTGCCGCTTTTCGCAACGTTGCAAATTCTTTCTCTTGAAATTTCATTATTCTCAACGATATTTCAAGTGAATATTCGCGCGGTCGTGCGAAGAACAGTCCGAATTAACGTTTTGATTAAAACAATAGGCCTTTCGAAAATTCGTCGAACTTCGTACGAAAATTCGTTTCACTCGAAATTTCTTTAATTTTCGTCGAAAAGTACCGAAAAGCCGCGAAAAGTAGCGAATTTCGTTTGCATTCTTTTTGCACAGTACTGTAACTCAAACAATTGTAGGGCCAAAGTTTTGATGAAGGCCTGGGGACAAATAAGTCACGTGTTATTTTTAGGCAAACCCACCATCTCATAAAATTATAGTAACATATCTGTTCAGGGAATCTGAACTCGGACAGTGCCATTTCTCTAACAACAGGGTCAGTGAAATGAAAGTTTTTTCATTGAAAAGTCGGGATTTTTTTCTGGCCTCTGAATCGGAACCCTGAATAGTTATCAATAATTGATTTTTACAATCGATGCAGTTCAATCTATTGTAACACCCACTTTTGTCAATCAATCCAGTTTTGATCCGGTTTTATCCCCATAAATAAGGGTGGCCGGATTTACCCCACCCTGCCAGCAATCTCTTCTACTCCAACTGTCCATCTCGCTCGATTCGTTGCATCCTCCTCCTTCAAACCAACACTCCTACTCTCCTTTTCCACCTGTGATCTCCATGTCTTCCTCGGTCGTCCTCACTTCTTTTTACCCTTCACTTCAAATTCCAGTGCCTTCCTCAGAACATGGCCATCATCCCTCCTTAACACACGCCTGTTCATCTCACTCCATTCACCTTTGCCATCTGAACCACTGTTTCCTCCAATCCCAACATCTCCATTAGGTCTTCTGTCCTCCTTCTCTCCACCAGTTTTGCACCACACATTGCTCTTGAACCATTCCTCTCTCTGTTCTTCTCAATATTGCCTTCTCATTCTCCCTCAAACACCATGTTTCATGCCCATATAACATTGCTGCTCTTAAACAACTCCAATAAATCATTGTTTTTATATACCATTCTTTAAAAGGACAACTTTGTCAAACCAGTTGTACTCTATATTTAGTTTTATGACCTAATATACATCACCTAAAGGTATGCATCAGTGTATAGAACCGTTGTTGACAAGTTATTGGATATATTCTTGCTTTAATATTATAAATTCAGTGATATAAAAATATTATATGTCTGACCAATTTCATGTACTGTGATTGTTCTAACTTTGAAATAAAGAAGCATCAAATCTAGTAAAATACTTCACTCACATCAGTAACTGTGTTAACATTTACAATTGGGTCAAAAAATGTTCATAACTGCAACACAATGTTTAAAAAAACACATCAAAGCTGCAACAATTATTGGCAAACATCTAATAAATTAGGTTTGAAGTCATTGCCAGTTATACTGTACAATCATCAAAGGGTAGACCATTTTCAAAATTCAAGTTACCATTGGACTCAATTTGAAGTTATAATTGGACTCAGTTTGTACTATTAGCCTCAGTATTATTTTAAATATTCCTAAAATCCAAAAATATGAAATAGCAAGATAATAATATAGTTCTTACATAATGTCTCCTCTTTCGTCTCCTTCCTTTCATTTACACACAAATGTAAGCACCTTATGTCTCCATTTCCATCTCCTTCATTTGAATTACACACGAACATAAGCACCAAAGAGTCTGATCCACTTAACACTATGGAAACTGGAGATACATATGTGGTGGCTCTATGGGCCATGAGGCTCGTAAAGGATCTAGCTTTGCTTTACATTTCTTACAACTGTGTGTATTGTTAAAGGTGAGAGGTTTCATCTTAACTTGATGCTGTTGTTTCTCAAATTCTTCTGGTCAAACCAGAAGACCACAGTTGCATCTTTGTTTTACTTTGCATTTTATTCCCTTCTCTCATTATCTTAATTTTTCGTTTATCAGTTAATAGAAGATTGGACGAGTGGGTTGGTGGTGATCGGGTTGATTTATCTATGTCATCAATTTTGAGTGCTGAAGCAAAAGAAAATATTGAAGACAAAGTTGAGACAACTGATGGGCCTGAGAGAAAGTTAACCCGAAACCAAAAGCGCAAACATGATGAGATCAATCATGTTCAGAAGGTAAGGATTAATATTCCAGCCCATTTTGCACTAATAGTAGCCTGCAAGCCCACTTGCATTTATGTATATATTCAATTTTGGCTGGTTAGCTTCTATTTCCAGTTTGGAACTTTTATTAGCCACTAATTGGCAAGTAAACAAAATAAGAATGACTGAACTAGATTCTGTTTTTTGTTCCTCTTTGCAGAGTTATGCTGAAATGGATCCTACAACTGCCGCACTTGAGAAGGAACATGAAGCTGTAAGCAATGACTTTGCTTGTTTTTTTCTAGTGTTTGTTAAGTGGCAAACTGCTGTAAGTTGTCTGAGTCTTTTTCCAGACTTTTTCTTAATTCATTAGAATGCACTTTCAATCAGAATTGTGATTGCTCTTTGTAAGAAAACATTCTTTTAGCAATAAAGCCATCAATCAATTTCACTAATTATACAGTTATATTAGATTTCCCTTTTAGTAACATTTTATTATAATAAAAGTAACTTAACTTTTCTCCTATATTATTAACAACAACAAAATGAAATAATATGTTGTTATAATTCACAGATAACCAAGATCAAGTTTGTGGATAAAATTCAAATTGGTAAATATGAAATAGATGCCTGGTACTTCTCACCCTTTCCAGAGGATTATGGGAAGCAGTCAAAGCTATGGATCTGTGAATATTGTCTCAAATATATGAAATATGAAAGAACCTTTCGAGAGCACATGGTAAGTCATTCTAGGATTTTGAAAATGAAATAAAAATCAAGAATTATAATTATAGTTAAAATATCCTGCTGACAAAGTTTAACCCTTTCAGTCCTGGTTAGTTTTTATACCCAGCTTCTCCTTACATAAACTATGCAACATAAAACATTTGGTAATGAGAAAATGAGAACTGATCAAACAAAGCACACTACTGAAGATCAAAAGTAAAATTCTCTCAAACTTATTCAATGAAATGTATGGGGTCAAGTTGGGAGAATTCAGCAATACAACTGGGACTAAAAGGGTTAAGGGTAGTCATGGTTTGCACAGTTTTGTGAGATCTTTGCTTTTTGACTGCAGGATCCCCAGTACAATCCTGGCTTTGTTAAAATTGGAATAATAATTGTGTGGCCTTTATCTTCCCTAGTAAGCTAATTCAGCTTTCCATCCTTTTGAGTGGGGTCGGTAAATGAGAACCAGAGTCTGCTGGAACTAACCAGCAATGGATTAGAGTCCTGTTTTGCGCAAGTCGAAGACTTTTATTTGTGTAACAACACAGGAATGCACCCCCAAACATTTTCGATTGTAAAGGATTTAGATAGCTTTAGACAAAATTTTTCCTTCTTACCCTGTTGCTCCAGGCAATTCCGAGAGCCTTCCTGCACCTTTCTAAACTTTACCAAGTTCTCACTTTAGGACTCCGATCTCCTAACACTGCATAAACTGGAAAAATGTGCAAGCTCCATGGCCACTTAGTTTGTAAAGGATTTTAGTGTAAATGAAAAATGTTTGGAAATGAGTTGAAATAATTTGGTCTTATTAGAGTTTTCATAGTTGGAGTGATGCTTGTTTTCATTGTGCAAAATTATTGAACATTAATTACTCTTTCTATGTGTTATTGTGTACGGTAATTTGATATCAAGAGTATTTTACAAACACTGGTCAAACATGTTGACATATTCAAACCTTTAACAGACAATAAAGGCAAAGAGTGAAAACAACATGTACAGTAAATTTATTTAATACTTGGAATACTTTAAATAATAATTATTTATATATATCTTTTCGTCTACTTTTTCAGAAATTTTATTAATAAAATAATTACTTTTTAATAAAATTTAACTAGTTAACATTCTGTAACTGTTGTTTTCATAGTTAAAATGTCAGATGCGACAACCACCAGGTAAAGAAATATACAGAAAGGGAACAATATCTGTGTATGAAGTTGATGGCAAAGACCACAAGGTGTGGTAGCATTTTAATTAACAATTATTCCAAGAGCATGTGTTGGATATGAGATGGCAAATAGCCAACGAGGAGCGTAGCGCCAAGTTGGCTATAATCATCTCATATCCAACAAGCGCAAATGAAATAATTGTTTTATTAAATTTCACGAGTTTTCTGAACTTTTCAATACTTGAAAATAGCAAAATACTTTTAATAAATCGAAAAACAACTCAAGATCTTTTTGTTAGTTTCCATAATAATTTTATGGTAATTCCGTATATATGAACTGATAACCGAGATTGAGTGAACCAATCAGACGCTAGAAACGCAATATTTGAGGTTGAAAATTTAATAATCTTTATTATTCAGACTTAGGTTGTTTGACAACTGTCAGCTTGTTTTCACATCTTAACTCAAATACAAATACAATGTTAGTCATTCTTATCTAAGAACAAGACAACTAAATGGAAATCTCTACTGTTATGTTTGATGTCTAGACTGGATTTTCAGCACAGCAAGGTGAAAAAGTTTGAAAGTCTTGTTTGATTCTCTTTGCTTTCTTCGCAACTACTTGCACAGTTAGGCAAATAACTTCTTTGTTTGTGTACATGTGTGTCTCAACACCATTGAATAACCAAAATTACATAAATCTGCTAGCGGTCTAACACACATCCTATATTCTACTTTACTTCTAGACATCTACATATGATAGGCTACTACAGAAGTAGAGAAATGATGGCAGATCAAATTAGTTGGATTCCCATTTTGCTTTATTTTAATTTGTACTTCCTTTTTTGACAAATTATTAGGTTTATACTAAAATAATTAGACCTCGTGGCTTATGGCCACAATGAGCTATTGACTTGTAATCCATTTGAATGAGGTCTAAGTGTTAAATAGTATCAATGTTAACTGTTGCTAATTGTAATGAACAGAACATGTTGTAATATGTATTAGAACATATAAACAGATTTTTCGCGCGCTTTTTGTAAGACGTAAGCGTGCGTCTATAACTCGATAAACTCATAAAGTTGTTATTTCTTGCATCTGGGAAGTTATTGAAAACTTATTACTTGAAAATTTTGTCTTTGCCTGCAACATAATAAAAAGCTTCAGTGACAAAAACTTTTCAAACTATCATGTGCTTTTGGTGAGCCAAGGAGAATTCTTCAATAAAGCGAAAACATATTTTTTCTCCCGCACTGAGCACTTAAAATGTTCTAAAAGAAATAATTCATGCATATCGTGCGTCTATCGTGTTATAGATGCACTTGGGAAGTTGGGAGAGCACTCGAGAAGCTAGAGAAGCTCAAACGCTTCTCTCGTGCTCTCCCAACTGCCCGCGTGCATCTATAACTCGATAGACGCACGCTATGCATGAATTATTTCTTAATTAGACTAAGTATTAGTAAATTACTAAGATGTAATATATACTATAATTACATTTTATTAATATTTACCTCTCTGTAATAAGATCTATTCAATAATACATGATGTAGATATACTGTCAAGATATATGCCTCCTTGCCAAGCTGTTCCTGGATCACAAGACTTTGTATTTTGATGTGGAACCCTTTTTGTTTTACATCCTTACTGAAGTTGACAGAGAAGGAGCTCATCTAGTTGGCTATTTTTCAAAGGTGAGCTAGCCTTGGAGTTTAAGATCCAATTTATGAACTGTTTGGTTTTTTCCGTTCAAACTTTACTATAAGTCATACACAGTTTTCAAAATTTACTTGTAATAATGCTGTCAAAATTTTAGGAAAAAGAGTCACCGGATGGGAATAACGTGGCTTGTATATTAACCCTCCCACCATTTCAGAGGAAAGGATATGGAAAGTTCCTAATTGCATTCAGTAAGTATTGAAAATTATTAATTTCTCCTCAATATCATTGTAAGTTTATTGTATGTTTTAACTATTTTATGTTCTAAAATGTCACTGTTGCATAGATTTAACAAGTGGAATAAATTCACTCCATGTCACCACTTTCAGCTGCACCAACCAGTTCTCCCTTCTCGTCAAATTTGAGTAAGATCGCAAGGCCCTGTGTTGTACACGGAGCAGTTTTTTCAGCAACTTGCAATGCAATGCTGATGATAACAAAAAATTGCAAGTTGCTGTAACATGTCAGATGAGGGCAATCTTTTTTCACAACTTGCAATAATCTTATTTAATGTGTGCCATAAAACCACTGAGTTACATCAGTGCACTATTATGTTTGAGTGATTTGATTGGCTCTTCATCTTGGTTGCGACATTAGTGTTACGAGCCAGTTTGCTGACAACATGTTACATGCTGCAACTGGCTTAGCAACGAAGCGAAAAGTTGAAGATCTTTAAATTTTAGGCTATTTATTTATGAATTGTTGTTTTCTGTTCCAATCTAAAGGAAAATATCATGAAACGTCAAGTGGTTATTGTGTTTTTTAAGTTTCTAGCTGTTAAAGTAATAGATTTTTTAGTGGGTTGATCTAACCCTTTATAGTGTGATTTCTTGTTTTAGATTGTTAATATGTTACCTTCTAATGTCAGTGAAAATAATATGAAGGGAATATTAGTATTACTTTTTGTTGCCGGGTTAGAAAAGCCCCATTAAGACCCAACCGGTGTTGTGCTCTGTCTCTTCAACCGAGGGCACTTTTTATCAGGCTGCCAATTTGCGCCATAACTTGTGAGCCGCTCAGCAGACTTTCTAAGACCCTCAAACTGTAAAAAGCCTGTATATATTTGTAAAGCGTTTAAAGCTTTATAGGATAGGCGCTATATAAATACTGCATTATCATTATTATTATTATTATTATTATTATTATTATTATTATTATTATTATTATTATTAATTTTATCTTAAAGTTTGTGTTATGTTGTAGGTTATGAGTTGTCAAAGATTGAACAGGCAGTTGGATCACCTGAGAAGCCTTTGTCTGATCTTGGTAAACTCAGTTATAGAAGTTACTGGTCCTGGGTCTTACTGGATATTCTTCGTAACTTCAGAGGGACACTTTCTATTAAAGACCTTAGGTAAGCACAAATTATTTGTACCTCAGAGGAACGTTTTCTGTTAAAAAGATCATAGGTTGGCACAAATGATTTGAACTCTTGCTGGACGCTTTCTACTAAGGATCTTAATAGGTAGGCACAAATTATTTGAACTTCAGAGGACACTTTCTGTTAAAGATCATAGGTAGTCACAAATTATTTGAACCTCACAGGAACACTTTTTGTTAAAAATTCGAGGATGGCTAAAAGTTTTCAAAACTTGAAAGAGACACTTTCTATTAAAGATCTTAGGCGCAAATTATTTAAACTTCAAACGGACTTTTTCTATTAAAGGTTCGAGGTAGGCACGAGAACTTCAGAAAGTCACTATCAATGAAAAGCCTTTGATAGGCACGAATTCTTTAACTTTAGAGTAACACTATCTTTTATAGATCTTAAGTAGGCACAAATTCTTTAACTTTAGAGTAACATCTGTTATAGATCTTAGCTAGGCACAAAGAATTTTAAGGCACATTTTCTGTTGAAGTGTCCCGATGTTTCCCGTGACAAAGTCGAGAGAAACTTTAAGATTCTACGAAAAACAAAACTACATTTAGTGCTTTGTTACCTATTTAGATTTTCACCCAACCGTCTCGGTTTTGATTCTTTGCGTTTGACCAGAAATTCGCCAGATGTTCTTTCACCTCCTTTAAAATTTTGTTTCAGTTCCATTTTGTTTGTCCCAATATGCTAGGAAGTAACAACAAAGTTCTTAGTTGCTGAGTTTCTCGTGTTGTCGGAATCTTTCCTTTCAGTTAGGTTTTGCATTTCTTCCTCTGATTACCTTACGGAAGTTTTAAATATGATTTATCTTTAGATATGTCTCCAGAGCCACGCCATCATCAGTTTTTGTTCTTTAAGCTAGAAAGCACATTTAGCAAATCACGACCCGGCTTAGCTCTATTTATAATGTAGCTACGATATAACGCGCGCTCTGATTGGTTCAAACATATGCTTTATTATTATAACGATAAAGTCATGGTTTTCGCCTGGTTGTTTTGCCGCTTGTTTTGCTATTTCATAAAAGCATTAGAGCACAACTTTTTATGACTTTATCGGCAAATTAGAGCACTTGTGATGTTTGGAGAGAGACTCGAAATGTTGTAAAATCACTTGCTTGCGGCTCGTGATTTTACAACGTTCTCGTGTCTGTCCCAACATCACGCATGCTCTATTTCACCGATAAAGTCATAGAAAGTTGTGCTCTAATGCTTAAATATGGTCAGTATGGTTGACACCGGTGATGACACGCTAGCCTCAAATCACCTGGTCACAACAATTTTGTGATCATTTTTTCCGCTAATTGGAGTGTTTAGGACCTTGTAAAAGCCTTAATAATATGAAACATAAATAAATAAATAAATAAATAAATAAATAAATAAATAAATAAATAAATAAATGGTTTATTAAGAATATAAAATTACACAAAACGTGAAATACTCTATATTTTACAAATGTCAAATAAAAGGTTATATTCTTTACATCTTAAAGAAACAAACTCCTAAGTTTGTTTACTTCAGCCGATAGAATGTTTTAAAATTGAACCCATTTGAAGTCAGAAGTGTTTCTTCCACTCTGTTACTGGAGGATATGGCCGAATATGCCTCCAAAAGGCTCCAAAAACCTCACAAAAAGGTGTACAAATCAATACCTTCAAAGCCCATGATCCTGTTGGGCTTCAGACAATCTAATCTGTCACTAGATTATGTGAGTGATCATTAGAGGTGATAAGGTCTTCAAATTTGAAACTCTCAATCTTATAAAGTCTTAAAAAGGACTGTAGAAAGTTTTTTGAGTTGAACCTGCAGGGACACTGGTTCCAGTTGATTTAGCTTAGGCGGGAAAGGGGATCACACTTGTATTCAAATCCCGGGTAGAACGGGATCGAACTGGGGACATTGTGAGCGATACAGTTCACAAAATGTTCTTTTTTTATCTACACGAGCTTTTTTAATCACATCCATTTATTTTCTTCCTCACTTATTTGTTAGTTAGGCGGACGTGGTTAGCGCATTTGCAAGATCTCTGCTTTCCAACCACAAGGTCCCGAGTTCGATGTCCGGCACTATGCCGAAATTCGAATATTTGTGTGACCTTCTTTTCCGCTTAAGCCAACTCAGCTTTCCATCCTTCCGGGGTGGGTAAATGAGTACCAGCGTCTGCTGGGAGCTAACCTGCGATGGATTATTGTCCCGTCTAGGGGGGCAAAGACTCTCATCCGCTTAACACTACAGAAACCGGAGATAAGCGCCGGCCCCATGGGCCACTACGCTTGCAAAGGATTTAGGATAGCTAGCAATCTACCTTGAAAGTGGACATTTGTCTGTCAAAAAAGTTATTGTGATCAAGTATGTAGTTTATTATGAACAAGCATATATTTACTGCGGCCAGGTATAACGTAATTGTAACTGGGCGAATAGTCTGTTGCAACGAGGTATATAGCTTTTTGTAACGAGATATATAGTACTGTGACTAATTGTACAGTAACTGTTTCTTGTGAAGAGGTTTATAGTTTATTGCTGTCGGGTATATAGTTTATTGTAACCGGATATTTAGCGTGTTGCAACAGTGTTTATTGTGGCGAGGTATACAGTTTACCATAGACGAAATTATAAATTTGTTATGAGCACAAACATATAGTTCATTGTAATCCTCTTGCAAAGACTCTTTCTTCAAACCACTGCGCAGTTAATTTTTTTTTTGCCGGAATCTACTCAGTCTTGTTTTTTCGAGGTTGCTAAATTGGGTTACAGACGCATTTTAGAGTACTTAGTAGAATGGGTTGGTGTCATGCACGCAAATATATAGCGCCGACTCAAAGACTCTCATAGCTTCTTTATATAATCTGTATATAACTGCATTTATCTTTTTAAAAAAATTGTTTATTTTATGTCGCCGTGACTGTTTTTCTGTAAGCTGATATTAATTCTTTTTGATATTTTGTTTTATTGCAGATCTTTTTTGGTCCCTCTGCGTTTTTGTCAAATGCTCATTTATGTCAAGGTCTTGACTTTGATCCCAATTTTGTGAGTTTTGATTCGGGTATCCAGTTCAACTTTCGCGTGGCCGCTGTAACAGAAAATACTGCAGTTTCTATGGGAAATGAGTCATTTGATATAGGTTGGTATCAAAATTGTTCAAATAAGTCACTTTAAAACCAGTGCAAAACCGTGTATGGTCAATCCTCTTTCAAGAAAATCGCGATCAATCAGAAGTAATATCTACATAAAATATTAGTATCAAATTTGTGATGGCCAGTCAAAGCACTGTACGCACGCATTGTCCAACATTTATTATCAAATGATTGAGTACCAGATTAGATAAAATCTATAAAACATATACAACTGCTTTAAGTTTGTTTGCAGACATGTTTTGGCAGCATCGCCCTCCAACCTCATACCGAACTATTCCCATGGTATTATGCTATGCTCCAACTTTTATTATCCACGTTTTAAGGTTATATATTACAGTTCTTTTGAAAAAAGGACGTTTTACAAAAGTCGTTATTAAAATGTCTTGCACTGTAATTTTATAATTACTACGTTTGTTAATCAATTGCTCCTTTACCATTATATATACATATATATGACTTTGAGAAGGAAATACCACCTCGCAAACCCTACCGAATTCTGCGGTAGCCTACCGGGATTGTCGCCTTTTTACCTCATACCGAACTATTCCCATGTTACTAATGTTAGTGTTCCACGCTACAGTTCACGTCTGTATAACTTTGAATTACTGAAACTTAAAGTATATTATAATTGACAGAGAAACAGATTAATTCAAATTAATGAATGTTGCAACCTATTTCTTTCATGTGCAGTTTTGGGGCTGGGAGGGTTAGTGTCTGTTCCGCATATTATACACCCAGACCTCAACATTGTATCCAGGATACAATGTTGCTGTATGGGTATTCTAGCTTATATGGGGAACAGCCAGGAAGAGTAGACAAAATGAAGGTTTCTAATTTTATATACATATAATAATAAAGGAAATAGCAGAGTTTACGCTGTGTATATTTAAACTTTTCCCGGGGAAGCATGGCTCCGGACATCCCTACCAACCTACCTCTTTTTTCTATTACAAGGTTGGCAAATATGTACCATTATTGCAGTGCATGCTGTTTAAATCGAGCGATTGTTCTCGCTCCCAGCAAACTCAATCTGAGAGGACTTGAGAAATAGAACACCTTGTCACGAAAATCACTCTCTCCTCGTCAAGACCAATAAAGCACATGTTTAATTTTCGACTTATTTTTTCAGAATTTGAAAAGTTACACTAAGCAACTTTGTAAAGAATGTCTAACGCCAAAGATAACCTTGTTTGCCATAATATTTGTTCGGCCTCTATTATTGACTGTTTGGCTTATAAATAATAAATAATAAAATGATAAACATATACAAGTTCCTTCTCAGGGCTTTTTAGAACCTGTTTACAAGTATATACTGTTGAGGGTCTTAAAAAGTTTGCTGGAGCGGCTTATATGTTAATTTATAGGCAGCCAATAAAAAGTGCTCTCAATGGAAGAATCAGACCATACAACACCAGGATCACAACCCTACTATTTGGGAGAAGTGTGGGGGTTCTTTTAAGTCCCTCAACAGAATGACCGAGAGACTGGACCTACGGTTCAAAGTCTTTATCGGAGAAAACACGAAAGTCCAACCATTTGCAGATGGTAGAACACAGCTCAAAGGAAGCACTTTATCCTCAATTATTTTAAGACCCTGAGTTATGGCCTTGCTGGGAATCGAACCCGAGCCTCACGCACGTTAGACTGGCACCTTACCAACTGGGCTAACCAGGTGGCGGTTATTACTCGGGCTACCTGTGGTAGGCCGAGTCTAAATTTACCTTTTCAGTCTATCAATCTATCTATCTATCGGCAATGTCGAAAACGTGTAAGCCCGCGTTGTAATCAGTCTGCGGTTTTCCCATAGCCAATT
>JAOTRI020120621.1:0-12186 GCA_028564885.2 Zoanthus sanctaehelenae
GACCAGAGGAGTTTCTAAAATTGTTTAAACAACCTGGAACACAGCAATTTGAATGTTGCGGCATACTATCACATGAAGTGATGGCGGACGTGTCCAGCCAAATGGTCAATGGATGCTTTTTGGCGCCAACTCGAACCCATCCCCCTGCTCGTTTTGCAACTGGCGAATATGGTCGCCATTTTTATAAAAAAATTGTCAGTGCTCCTGATAGACCTCACCCTCCAAGATAAAATTAGCTAAAGATCTTATATTTTAGCGATTTAAAGCAAAGACTTGACTGAGAACATTTAAGCTCATCTAAATCCAAGATGGCGTCTAGTTATTGCTCAAGATGAGAAAGTTGCATTTGCTGCACTTTGCAGACATACTTCACAAGGAACTTTGCAGCAGATAATTTGTTAAGAAATCGTTTTTCACCATCTCGCTATGTAAATATTTATGACAACGTACTGTATATTGGCCAAATTATTTGCCAAAGCAAAAACATTAGTCCCATTGGTGCCCGTATTACGCAAAATTTCATGTGCTGAAAACAACTATTTCATATAAATAAGGCAATCAAACACAATTTTCATTGCTATGTAATGGTATCGCCATACAATTAACATTTTGCCGGGTCAGAAAGAGAAACGTGATATACTTGGCCACTTGGCATATTTAAAAAGCTAAATCCTTTCGAGCCCAGTGGCCCATGGAGCCGGAACTTATCTCCGGTTTCTGTAGTGTTAAGCAGATGAGAGTCTTTGACTCCCCATGGACGGGACACTAGTCCATCGCAGGTTAGCTCCCAGCAGACGCTGGTACTCATTTACCTAACCTGGAAGGATGGAAAGCTGAGTTGGCTTAGGCGGGAAAAAGAACACACAAAGATTCAAATCTCGGCAAAGTGCCGGGATCGAACTCGGGACCTCGTGGTTGGAAAGCAGAGATCTTGCCAACCGCGCCAACTATGTCCACCCATATTTAACCCTGGGGGTTATTTCTTGTGGCCATAACCACTAGGCCCAGAAAATTTCTAATAATTAAGGCATAACGATGTAAATGTAAAGCAATTGGCTGAATAAATGTTGTCACTATTGTTGTTGTTGGGCTGAGATGGCAGTAGTTGAGGCTTCTTTTAGATCACTAAAATAAACTATTTATTATCAATATGAAAAAATGTCCTTGACATACGCCAAAAAATATAAAACTGTAGAATATTTTATCAGAACTATCAATTTACATGCAACAAGTAAAACAAGCCTTTAGAAGGCGGGTAGGGTCACATTTTAAATAGATAAACAAATAAGTCCAAATGTAGTTAAACAGTAAATTCCAAAGGTGTACTGCTACTTTGAATGCTGTGGTTTTAAAGTTCTAAAAATGAAGATTAAAGCAGCCACTTTCAAGACTTATATTTATTTGCGTAGAATATCTGAGTTAACCTTAATTTTAAGTACTTTGAACAAATCCTAATTAATAGATAAATTTCCTTTGACTTTTGTTTTTATTGGATGTATTTCAATCTAGCCTAAACCAATTGTTTTACTAATTTAGTTTCAGTTATGTCTGCTTAAATACCTATTTGCCAATTTCACATTCAATACCTTCAGTAGTTGCAACTCTTGTTCAACAGCAGCAAGCGATGTTGGTTTAAATGATACAAGATTTGTGGGGCAAAAAAACTGACTTGTTTTGTAACCAGAGGCCACTGGCCCGGGTGCCATGATCTTTCCAAAACCATTTCCTTGTGTGTTGGTTTTCTCTACTCTAGCGCCATCACTAGCTAAACAACAAATGAAATGAAGGGGTTCAGCATCCAAAAGACCTTGGAACGCTGTTGCATACTGGTTGGTTGAGGGTGCTTCGAGACTCTCACTTTCATCTCCATCAAAAGCAGCCTTGTCACTGGCCAGAGAAGGACACACCCCAGCTCCAGTTGGAGGAGGTACGTAAGCTTTACGAGGTATGTCAAACAGTACTGGATCAAGTGGAGTTCCATACAAGCCATACCTTGAAAATTTTACAAAGAAGATAACAAAAATACATATTAAGTGTTTTCAACATCGACATTATGATTAAACAATACTCGTCATAATGCAGCTGCTGGGAGATGCAATATTACAATATTAGAGAAGCATTCGTGCCAAGTAAGATAGAAAGTTCAGGGCAGATGAATAAACTAATGCATAACAGCGAATACATCAGTGCAGAATTTTTAAAAAATGAGATAGGGCGTTCATTGGTGATATCAGTACAGGACTCTTGCGAGCTGAGAAAGGATGTTCTGTTCATTAGGAGCAGGTACATTGACCTATGCATTACAGCAGTATCAGTGCAACCATTTCATCCACTCTGATAGGATGTTCTAGTTGTCGGGAGCAGGTATATCAAAGCATTATAGCACTTTCAGAAACTGAGATAGTTAGCTTCAATCGTAGGACACAGGAACATTGAAAATCTCAACGCAGCACTCTTAGCAACTGAGATAAAATGCTCCAGGTTTTGGGAGCATGTACATTGACAACGGTATTACCACCTGTTTCAAAGTTTCAAAATGGTATATAACTGCATTGTTGCGTCAAATTCTAATTTAACCTGAAGATAACTTTAGGCGTCAAAAACGTTTCTTTTAACTTTCAATTTTTAAAAACTTTTATACCATTTTAATATTTCAACTTTTTATTGGCATTTTAATGAATACCACCTGTTTTTATAGACTCTGAAGCATTTTCTTCTTATAAAACTGAGAATTATTAACATCTTGAGTCACGAGCATTTTGTAAAGGGGAGGTTTCTTTTAAATCAGAGTTTCACAATTCTTAAACTTACGGAACGTTTTTGGATTAGGATAGCTAAAACCTGTACAAGCCCAGTGACCCATGGAGCTTTTGCTTATCTCTAGTTTCTACAATCGTTACGATGATTAAGTCTTTGACTACCCCTGGATGAGATACTAATCCATCACAGGTAAGTTTTTAGTATATGAGCTCATACACCTTTACCTACTCAAAAAGGATGGAGATCTGAGTTGGCTTAGGAGGAAAAGAATTCAAATTCAGCTGAATGGGTTTTTTTGCACCTTATTAAGTAGGAATAATTATAACTAAAAATTTTAAATCAAATGATTAATAAAAAGCACTCCTAAAAATCATAAAATTGTACTTATTTATCAAAAGTAACCGGTCACAAGTATGTTGAGTTCTATATTAAAGTTTTCGTAAGTATGAAAATTAAAGTTAACTTGTAAGGAAATAACTTCGGAATTCTGTAAGAGAGAACTTATAACTCACACTTCTTACACAACCCCGCCATAACAAAAGAGTTACTTTTCTCCACTGTGAAACGTGACACAACAGAGCTGAAAGACTCAAAACACATTGTTTTCCTCCGGATAACTCTGTAAATTGATAAATAATTCGATCAAAAATGAAATTAGCATTTGATATCATAAAACTAATCCAGCAAAACCACTTCACCCGAGCTTTCACTACAACATGTCGTTTTGAGTTTGACATCCCAAATCCACGAACAAACTTTTCTTTCAGTATAAGTATACCAAACATTTCCACAATAAATCGACCAAGGTGTCGTATTGGAATCGGGAAACACGATTAAAACCCGAATTACACTCCCATTATCACTCACTCACAGGCGATAGCATAGTGTCTAGGCCTCTTATAAGGCACTAACCACAAAAATCAGATCTCGAAAAATGTTGACTGGAAGAAAAAAAATGGTAGTTGGCTAAGCTTAAATCATTTTCCAGACCCAGTAGCTCATTTTAGCTCCAAACAAACTGTGGTTCCATGGTGTAGGAAATGAGAGTTAGCTCACAGCAGACACAGATACTCATTTACTAACCTCAGAAGGATGGATAGCTGAATTAGCTTAAGAAAAAAAGAAATTAAAAGCTTAAATTTAAACGCAATGTGTAACTTACCTTGCTCTAAGAATCCGATGGGAATGCATTGTATTATCATTAAGACTGTTAGAAATCTTGGTTAATAATTCAATGCAAGCGTTACCAGTCGCCGCTGGGTCTGCTAAAGCAGCTACACCAGTTAGAAGTTTGAAAAGACTATAAACAGCCCCAGCTGAAGCTGCAAACGGTGTTTCTGGAAGCACCTTCAGAATTGCTTTCAACAGCTGCATCTTGAAAGAAATCCCTGTAACAAAACCACTTTCATCCTCGCCAGACACTCTGGTTTGCCTGCATAAACGTAATAACAAAAACAACAGATATATTCAAAACAGTTTTATGACAAAGAAAACTGGTATCAGTTTTTGCAAAACTCAGGTCCTTTCTTGGACCCATGAATTTTAGAATGACAATCAGATGCTCCATCCTTGGTTAGCTTAAAGAACTCACACAGAGAATGGGTCCCTTAACTTAGATCAAACAGAGAACAGAGAATGACCCTCTAATTACCGGTTAAAAACTCTACCCATTAAACTATAACAATTTGCATTGAGAGTGGGTCCCTTAAGTTGAATCAAACTGAAAACACTGGTGATGACCCTCTATTTACTGGCCAGAAGCTCTTCCCACTGTGCTAGAACAATGTACACATGGAGAGCAGGTTATTTAATTTAGCAAAACGAAAAGCCAGTATTTCAACATCAATTGTGAAAGAAGTGGTTGCCTACAGTATTCTTCTTAGCTAAGGGCTAATGTTAAATAACTTTATGGCTCAAGACAAAATTGTGTTCAAAAAATATGGTTGCCTACGGTATTCTTCCTAGCCATAGGCTAATGTTACATTGCTTGACAGCTCAAAACTTGGCATAAAAGTCAAAATTTGCAAAGGAAGGAAAACAAGAGAACCCAGAGAAAGCCCCTCCGAGTCAGATTCAGATCGATAAATCTCAGCCCACATACAAAGGCAGGAAATGTGTGTCTGATGACAACCCTTCCCACCAAACTGCCGCCTAGCTAGCCCAGTTGGTAACACACTAGCCTATCGTGCGGAGGCTCGGGTTCGATTCCCGGCCAGACCAACAATTCCTTCTTTCCTTCCTTCCTTCCATCCATCCATCCATCCTTCTTTCCTTCCTTCCTTCCTTTCCTTTCCCATCCTTCCTTCCTTTCCTTTCCTTTCCTTTCCTTTCCTTTCCATTCCTTTCCTCTCCTTTCCTTTCCTTTCCTTTCCTTTCCTTTCCTTTCCTTTCCTTTCCTTTCCTTTCCACTCCTTTCCTCTCCTTTCCTTTCCTTTCCTTTCCTTTCCATTCCTTTCCTTTCCTTTCCTTTCCTTCCTTCCTTCCTTCCTTCCTTTCTTCCTTCTTATTAGATACCATAACCAATGATCCTATACTGGTTAGATATTCTACCTATTGACTTCACTTGGAGAGGAGGTCACTTAACTTGGTTCTAATAAAAACTCCTTAAAAGGTAACAAATGCCAACTTAATTTCAGCATTGATAAAATGTTGATATACTAAATATTAAATGTTTTTATTCTTTTAAATGTTCTCCCTTCACCAGTAAAAACAATTTTTGCTGCAAACCATTTTAAATGCTGGGAGAATGGGTTATTGGAAATCCCTTTACTAAGTTTTTCAAAACCTATTTGCCTATTTATCTACTGACCTTATGCAGAGAAGAATTAAACGACTGCACTTGTGGGCAATGCTGCGCCCTGCTTTGAGATAACAGCACTTGATGATGGCTGGTAAACTTTGACAAACTTCGTTGATTAGACTGTGCTTCCTAAGAGCAGGAGTTGCAAAAGATTTTCAATTAATGCTAGTCTTTGACAAAACATTAGATGATACATTTTAGCCTTTAAATTTAACACAAATAATAGTGTGCCTATATGTAAGCTGGTGTTGAAAGTAGAAACTATTGGATGAACCTACCATAAATTTACATAAAATAAAGTTAAGGCTTTCTTTGTATGCTCATTTTCAAATTAGGAAATATGGAGGGTGCCCTGTTCAAATCAAAACAAAAGAACATGTGGTTGTAAGATTTGTAACCATTCATTTGAGAACTTGAAATACAAATCTGTGTCGAGTAGCACCATTAGTCAAGCAAGGATAGCAGACACAACCCTTCAGGGTTTGAAAATTGCGGTGTTCTGATAACCAGGAACAATGATTTTTACATGGAACAGAAGATTTCCTAAAATCGCTGTTCCATGGGAACAGTGTCAAAAATCGCCTTTGGAACTCTACCAAAAATGTTGCAATTACTGTTCCGTCATTTGTTTTATCGATTTCGTTGGGCATGGGTCATCAGAAATTATATAAGTACCGGAGAAATTCAATCAATGTCAATGGCATGCCGTTTTTTTATTATTTATTCCGCTATTTTGCTTTTATATCATCAATGAACTTTCTAATTTTATTTTTTGATGTTTTGTCAAGATGTGGAACTTTATCTCTACTCTGCAAAAACCTCGGGAACACTTGAATTTCGAGCAGGGACCATGGATTATTTGATTCCGCTGAACAGTAGTCAAAATCATTAAATTCTATCCCTGCCCTTGAATCTACTGCTACAGTGGAACCCCGTTAATACGACAACTAACGGGCCAAAATAAACTGGTCGTATTACCGGGGTAGGGTTATATTTTGTAGTAGACATTTTTTAATTAACGCGTATTTCAACTTCACATGTTTTACCGCTATTCCAAAGCCTTTTAATAGTATTCAAATAATAAATTATACTTTCAACTCTGAAACAGAACGATTTCAACAACCTAGTTTTTACAAGAGCTACTGAAACGAAACAAACTAACAATCTGCCAAATGCATATCGATCAACTGGAAGCGGAAGATAAAAAGAAAAAAACAGATAACTGGCTTTATTTTATCTTTCATCTTTGTACATGATAAAAGAACAATTTAATTATTTTGATGCTTTGTCGACACTAGCTAATTAGAGACTTTTAGTTAAAAAAGTTATTGTTTCAAAAGTTTAATTTTCTGTTTTGGTAACTTAATGCTTTAAAAAGATAACAATGTGACATAAAAACTGTCATTATTTCACAATGCATTTCCTATTGCAATTTGTTTGTATGGATTAGTGGTTCTATTAACAAAGTTAAAAACAAAGAAAAATGCACTTTGGGAATTAAAAAAGTGGACGTTGGTCGCATAAACGAGGTTGTTGCATTAACAGAGTGTTTTTATAAGAAAATGTTACCAGGCCCAGAAAAAGTGGTCGTAATAACGAGGTGGTCATAAGGCGCAGTTCCACTGTGCTTCTTATTACAGCAGTGGCCACCAGAAATCCAAAGGGCTTAAGTTATTAAGTTACACTGTCTTCCCGTCCACATCCCAAAATACTACATTTTTACTATTGAACAAATACCTTATTTGAGTGTTTGAACTGACACCTGCAATCCAACAGAGCAAATTCAAAGCAACTTTCTGTAAGGCTTTGTAATCACTGCCAAAGGAAGGTGAGCCAACAACTTTTTGTGGAGTGCACACTGCCTGAATCAAATCTTTATGAAAAGTCTGACTGCTCAACATTGCTAGCCTCTGCTGCAAACTGAGAGGATGGGTAACTTTAAACTTTCTAAATGTGACGGACACTTCATCCAGACATTCACAACCTTTTAATTCTGAGGCTGCGGCAATAGATGCTGAGTCAGCACTTTGATTTGATGGCTTCAAGACTAAAAAAAGAGTTCTGCTTTTGGTGTTTATCAACTCTGCACTTGTGAGAACAACACGACCTTGGCGGGACGTGCTGTCAAGCCCTGTGTCTAGTCCAACAGGTCCACAGAGAACATGTTCCTGTTTCATCATTCCACAAACCAAGAATGGTTTCTTGCTGTCTTGTTTGCTAGTTATTGTAGTTGCACGAACAGCTGAAGGACAGGTTGGTCTCACAAGTGACACTGAAACATTGGCTTTTGAAGCTGAGGAGTGAAGGGAAAACTTGATGTCCACATGACCAATGCAGCAATGACGTGGGAGGACCAGTTCAAAGAACTGTTCCTTTACCTCATGGCTGCAACAAATGTAACATGAAAACGTTAGAACAGCAACTCATAATACTATAACTACCAACAAAAATTATCATTATCAATATACGCGGGCAAATAGAAAATCGGCCTCGGCTCAGTGGGCCGCAAAAGACTGACAGCGGGCTGCTAATGCATCATCAGCCCTACAGCTGATTGGTTCTTTCTTCATCATCCGATGGACTTTAACCACTTAGAGTAAGCCTGGTGTTGACGCAGGAAAAACATTCATTTGCGATACCTCTGCTTTGAACTGCAGTTTTTTCAGTTGTAGAATCATCGCCGAGAGAAAACTGAAGTAATGGAAGAAATTAGCAGTCAAAACTCAGATTTTGGGCAAGAGGATTTGGACAAATTAGAAGCAAAAGATCAGGCAGAAGATACAAAGAGAGCCACTTCGTTAACTTTGTGATATCCCTATTATTTATAGACTAGTACTACTACTACTGCTACCACTACCACTACCATTACCATTACCACTACCACTACCACTACCACTACTACTACTACTACTACTACTACTACTACTACTACTACTACTACTACTACTACTACTACTACTACTACTACTACTGCAGCTAATATTATAGAACTACAAATAATCATTAAGAAATCAATTTCAAATTTTTATTTTCACGTTTGGTTTGTTGATTAAATTAATATTTTATGTTTATTTCATAAAATTTTACTTATTTAAACGCTTTTCTGTACAATGTATTTTATGTTCACAGATTCTCACTATTACTAATGGTAACTACAATAACGAACATGTTCCTTTGAATTTGTAACAGTGTACAACCACATAGAGAATTTCAATAGTGACCTAAATTTGGATATCTTCAAAAATAAAATACAAAATATTTACGATTATTCATAACAATGCAATGATGCAAATTAAAAGTTTCGCCCAACACTATATACAATATTGCTAATATATTAAGGCAATTTAGAGAATCATTTTTTCATCTTAAGGGTTCAAGATCTTGGAATACCAATGGTCTCATTAATTCCAGTCGATTACTCCAGTTTTGAATTTCTCTTATCTGAATGACTTGAGCAGGAATCTATCTCCTGGAAAACTTTTAACATCGTCTCTCTTGTGTCGTTGGTTAGTTTGGTAACATCGTCAGCAGTCATTCCAATAGTTGAAATAGGTTCCAAAACTCTAACATTCATTGTCCCTGCAATGTATAAATTAATAAGACCTTGTTTCTCACATTATTAAGGCACATTGGTGTGGACACCAGTGCTTGCCGTTTAAGGCGACTGATCGTTCTAGCTCACCTAGCTCAAGAAAAATCAATCTTACAAGAGCAATAAATAGATCACATGACCATGAAAAATCGCACGTCAAGTCAAAGAAGAAGAGCATGTTTCTTTTGTAATTCATCATTTCACCGTAGCTTCGTCAATAACATCAAACAAGAATGATGGTATTAGCCATATATGTCGTGAGACACCACAAAAAGCTTTCGTTCCTTGAATTATTGGTTATTGTTAACTTTTTATCTTTGATTTCTGTCTGGTTTGAAATGAAAATTGTGCAGTTTAGATACCACAGAATTCTGCAAATAACGGCTTCCCGAAAGTAACGTTAACTTTTTGCCATCCGATTAAATCCGATAATAATGGTTCCCCGAAAGTATCGGCCTCCCGAAATTAACTGCATTAAAAAAAAATTCTCTCTGTCTAAGATCATTCCCAGTTACCAAAGCTTTTTACCTGTCAAAAATTAACGGCTATATACCTGGCAAAATTCGAAAGTATAATGGGGCCTTTCGGAATTCTACCGTAGTGTGAGAACTACATTGTTTTGGTCATGCTATTGGAAAAACGTTCACCACAGTTATCCTAGGTGAGCTTTTTATCACTCAACAAGAATTTTCAAATGGCAAGCACTGGAACATATTGTAGGTAATTCAACATAATGCTAAAAACATATCGCCACAACAGTGAAAAACATCAATTATCTTCAGTGCTAAAGTTTAATATTTTTTTAAATGTCTGTTTTACTATTCTGGGATTTCTTCAAAAATATTTTGTTACTGAAGGAATAGGCTAGATCATTTGAAACAAAACGTCAAATAAATAAGCCAGCGTACGTTCTTAATTAAATAGGCTATCTGAATTGGTAATAAATTAATAGGGTTATCTTTTTTTGTAATCTAATCATGAATTTGATTTCATAGTCAAAACTTTACAGTAAATAAAAAGCTTTAGCTACAGAAATAGTTATAGCCTATGTAGGTTGGGAAGTAGGTAATTATTCAAGTGTTATTGCACATCTTACTGCGAACCTCTGGAATAATACAATCTTATCAATTAATAATTAAAGTTAGAGTACTGTTTCCATTTGTTTTCTGAATATTAGATGTGCTAGCTACAGAAAACGTACCTTGTACTGTATTTGTTTTTCAGGGCCTCTGATGAGGCTTTCTGATTGGGGAGGCCGGGGAGGGAGGCAAGTGCAGCTTAGTATGCTGGTCAGCTTTAATAACTATAGGCCTTTACTATAACTTCAAGTTTCACGTAAGTTAAAATCTAACAAAGCAAGTAAATAAGCTTGTTTTAAACTTATGGTTTAAAAATTATTGATGTACAAAATAAATCTTTAATTTAAAGCAATCATCAGATTTTTTGCACTCAGCCTCTGAATTTTGAATTCTACATTTTTTTTAGTGCTGAAGCTTTTAACAATTTATTAATCAAAAAGGTTTTTTTTTACTTCAAAGTGAATTAATATGATGACAAAACAAACCTACTTGTGGTTATATTTACCTGGTCTGAATGTTTTGCTTTTTTTGTTAAAGAAAGGAATGTAGTTTGATATCACAACTGGTACAATGGGTATCTATGGAGAAGATTGAGTGAAATTCTAGTTTAGAAAAGCTGCGCCAAAAATTAATTCGATAAAATTACTAATAATAAGAACCCTGAATTCTTTCCTTTTGATAACAGTCTTAAGGTGCTGTAGAGGAATCACAAGGGAGGGAGGGGCAGGGTTTGTTAGGTGTCAATACCCCCCTTTAAAAGTAGGTAAAAGGAAAGTCCTCATTAAAGTGCATATCAATGATGCAAAATTGATTTTTTGTCAACCAAAAGATCTCCACTTGACAAGTATACTGTAGGTAATATTCACTTTTAAGCCACACTCACTATTAAGCCACACCTCCCAATCTGACAAAGATAGTAGAGTGGTTTCATCATGGTTTGTTTCAGAAAACACTGTACTTTAAGCCACACCTGGTTTTATAAGTTAACATAACTTTCTTTTAAATAAACATTAAAAAAAATGTCCTAAACTCAAAACAACGTTTAAACAGTTGCTTTCAAACAAGAAAAAAAAACATTGACAGAAACAGTGGATTCAAGCACTACACAATCACGCAGTCTCAAACATGCATAACATGATGTAAAAAATTTTGATTTAGCAAACACTGAGTCCTAAGCTACAATTTTAAATTTGGAATGCTGTTAGCTTTTTTATTCCAAAAATTGTAAAAAAAAACGATTAAAAAGTGAATAAATATAACAGTAAATAACAAGTTTGAGGTAATGCTGAAAAAATCTTGTGAAGGCTATTTTTTTAAGAGCGGAATTTTGCCTTTCATTTTTGGTTCCTTAATTTGGAAGAATGAAAATGAGTGTGACATTGCTTTCTTGGCCAGTTTTCTTATAAACTTAAGAGTTTCCTATATATGTTGTAGTTTAATTTGATACTCTGGTTTAAATTTTTTGAAAATGTTTCTTGAGACTATCACACAGGGAATCTGGGACCAAATAACTAAGTTATAATAAAGACAAAAAATGGTATATTTACATCAAATACTCCGTGGTCAAGAGAATAGAGTGCAGGAATACAGAGCAAGAGGTCAGAAGTTCCAAACCCAGTAAGGATTGAAAAAAAGTTAAATAGATATCTGTGTGTATAGGGGAAGTGGGGAGGGTATAGCAAGGGGGAGAGGAAAGGGTATAACACGGGGACCAATGAAAGGAAGAAAGAGAGTAGGGATGTTGGCTTGGAAAATTTCCCATAATTTTTCTGTGTTATTCTTTTTATCCCCCCAAAATACCATGCTCCTATTTTTCACTGCACCCCAAAATATAAAAGCCCTTTTCAGATACCGTATATACTCGTGTACAAGTCGAATGCGTGTATAAGTCGAACCCTATTTTTGAAGCCGAAAATACAGCTTTTTTAGAAAAAGTTTGTTTTTTTAGTTTTCAT
>JAOTRI020120632.1:0-12184 GCA_028564885.2 Zoanthus sanctaehelenae
AATATCAGAAAGCCAAAATGGCCCACTGCCATGCAAACTGACTGGCCCATAAAATATGCATGAATGGTGAACAACATCGACATCTGCTCTTCTAGGCCAATCAAACACAAAAGTGCCAGATTACTGAGTAGTAAACAAAATTTGACTGATAGCATGTTACCTTCATTCTTTAAAAATCTACCAATATAGAACTTGGTGACATAGTCCACTGCATAGTATGCCTCCTCTTGAAGTGGTAGGGAAGGAATAGGACTTACTTTCTTCTGATTAAGTTCTAAAATCATTATCTTTCTGAAATCAGGTAGATGCTTAGGCAGGAGAAGAGGATCCTTCAAAGCCAGGGATCTTGCATAGCAGCACACAAACACACCACAATCGTAGCCATTGTCCTGCTGTGGGACATCATCTTGTGAGTTGGTGTAGTACTTCCGGTCATCTTCAGACGTGGTCAGCTGCAAAATGACTCTATGGATTTTCTCCATTGCAGCTGTAATAGCTGGCTTAATACACGTACCTACTGCAATGTCCAAACTGACAATATTTGTATACAAAGATTCAAAGAGTAACGTCCGTTACGGTATAAATTTTTATTTGTAACGTCCGTAGCGCAATAAAACATTGAATACCATAAAACTTTTCACAGATACTCATAATATTCCACATGGATAATAAACCTCACAAACTGTTATCATAGCTCAATAGCTATAAATAATCTAAGACTGCCCTAACTCATAGGAATTTTTGATCAAAAATATTTTTTTTCAACTTTGGGTATTTTTGTGTAACGTCCGTAACGTTACATTTGAATTGTATCTATAATACAAAAGTTTCATGTCCTCACATTTTATGATAAAGTCAAAGCTTATATTAATTTGTAATCCAAACTACTTTGGATCTCTCTAAACTTAATTGAATTTAATGTGAGAAAACAATTATCTTTAAAAATAAGCTCTGGATGTAACGTCCGTAACAAAGAATCTCCCTTCCATTATTGAAATTCTGTAAAGGTGCAGTGAAATATTTTTCTAGCTTGCACAAAACTGACAACAAAATAAAGGATCGATGGTTGTTTAATTACGTCGAAACACATTGCAACTGAATTTGACAGCTATCAAGTTGTAGACTTTGGACATTCTAAATTAAATTATGATTATTTTTTTATAATCAAGAGCTTACCTGCTAAAGTTTTGAAGTTGACTGTTTCAAATGCAATGGCGTGAACCTTCTTCAAATGTTGACGTAAATCTTTTATGCAATAACAAAAGAACGGATTCTCATTGCAGAGACATTTTGTTTTCTTTTTACCATCAAGAAGTTGCAACTCTTGTGCATGCTCGAGGTCTTTGGATGGGTGTTTTCTTTTGAAATGACGCTTTAAATGAAACAATGTCAAACACAATAGGTCACATCCTGGGCATGGAAACTTCCCTTTTCGTTGTTCTAGCGGTGACGACGTATCGCAAGTTGGTTACTGTGGTGACGACGTAGTGCCAGGTGATTTACTAGAAGATGATGTATTGCCGGTTGATATATTTGGTGAAGACGCAATGCCGGTTGATTGCTTTGTGGATAAGGAGTTGTGAGTTTGTTGTTGTGGTGAAGACGTATGGTCAGTTGATTTAATTGAAGGTGACGTACTGCCGACTGATTCCTTTGAGGATGACTGATTACGAGACTGCGTTAGACGATGATGGAAGTAATGTTAGAGATACGATATCAATATCTATCCTCTCCGTAAGTAATATCTGTGAATGCTAGGTCTCTTGAGGTTAATCTTGGTTGAGGTTACTGCACCAGAAAGGAAGTGAAACAGAATTCTAAGGCTGCTGCCCCAGCTTCGATCAAAGATATCACTCCACAGATGTCGGAGCAAGACTGGAAAGGGTAATTTCCTACATTTTTGGACGACACATTCATGTGGACGTCGCGATGGAATGTGGGCCAACTGAAGATGACTGTGAGTGAACTGTACCGAATTGGGAATATGCTTTGCATACTTATTGACTAAATCGATGATATCATGTGGTGCGTACCAGACTAAAGAATCACAATAAAGAACGTTTTGAGGGTCAAGTTTTACGATGCCGTTCACCCAGTGGTTTCCTGATCTCCCCCATGTATCCATCTACACTGTGCCGTCTGCAATTTCGCCAACATTCATGACAAACACCAAACGCGTTGGTCTGTGGGTATCTAGTCGTTTCATTTGCCTTTTCATTTCCTGGTCTACGTTGACAACAGTGTTGGGGCATATAACGATTGTCTCCATTTGGACAGAATTCAAATGTTTAAGAACCCACGTAACGTGATCAATATCTAGCCATCCCCTACTACCACTTGCGGCCAGGCGAGAGAGCTCATTAGGAGTCATGTCTTTAATTAAAAATGATAATTAACTCAATATAAGGTATCAGAGTATTTAAACACCTAGAACCTATTGTAGTCCCCCACTTTGTCATTTCATTGTCCGTTTCTATTGAAAAACGCGCTACCTCTGCCCCTAACCCTCAGCTGCACACCTACCCTGTAGTTTAAACGATACTGCGTTGTCCCTCTTACGCACCATGCACATGTAGTTTAGTAATTACTTTACAGGGAAGGGGGATCTGTGGCACGAAATTACAACGAAATATATTACAAAATCACGGATCATATATACCCAGAGATACAAATTATCCTTTCTAATTTGCAATTTTACATGAATTGAAAAATCAATTTAAGATTTTACGGATCATGACTTAAATTTGCGAATCAATCACGATGAATTATTTTCACAAATATCGCATCAGTAGTAATATAACAAAAAAGGTCTGGGCCACCCTTGAGTTTAGGTAGGGCAAATTAGAAAAGTGATTTGGGTGGAGGGTAGAATCCAGACAAATATTTAATTAAAAAACTTATTACATCCAAAACTTGGCAAAAAAACAAACATAAAAACTTGGGAAATGGCATTTAAGATATTCTTAAACCGAAAGAAAGAAAGAAGAAAAAAAAAACATGCAAGCTCTCTAAGCAAGGCAATAAATAAATAAATTAATTGAATAATAAGATAAATAAATATTAAATAAGTAAGTAAGAGAATAATTAATTAATAAAGAAACAAAGGCTAGCCTAATAAAATCGAGAATAAAACCATTTAGTATAAAATTACTATGTTCCATTACGAATATGTGAATTTGATTGGTTCTTCACTGTTTTCTATCTGCTGATAGAAAACAGTTGTGAATAGCCAAGGAAAACCGTTCTATCAATTTTAACCAATCACGAAACTTCATATACATGACTGACAAGAATCGCTTTGAGAAAAGAAAGAAACAATGGCGTCGCGACAATTTGCCGAAAGTTCGGACCAAGAAATTGAATATTTAAATGAAAGAGCAGTTCCAGAGAAAACGAAATCAACGACAAAATATGAAATGAAAAGTTTTAAAGGTAAGATAAAAGTTTACTTGTGTATGTGTACTCCTCAGTGCACATCGCGCGCAGTGTTTGAAATCTTTGTAAACACAATAAAACATTTTTTCCTAAACATTACTCCACATTTTTAAGCAATGAGAACATTGAAAATTTATACTAAAACAATTAGACTACTCGCCCTCGTTTTCAATAAAAACAATTGTCAACTCGTACAAAACGAGGGCTCGTAGTCTAATTGTTAAATAATACGCATGCAAGGCCCAAACCCTCACCAACTCCAGCATTTTTGTAATCAGTCACTTAGTGCATGGAACGTCAGTCTGACGTGGCTGACATATAATTGGTGTCTACAAACCTTTGACATTCAAACATAGATCACGGAAGTACCGGAAAGGTAATTAAAGTTAATAAAATAGGACAATCTTTTATAAAACACGAACTGCTTAATATTCGATGCATTAGATAGGTACTACAGACTTTACCTAAAGTCGGCAATATCTTGTTGTGGGGATTTTCCCAAATCAGGTCTTGAAATTCCTCGATCGTGTGGAAATTTACTCCACATCTAGTAGTGGGGACCGTTTTTATGTAAGGTGTTTTGAATTAATTTTGTTTCCTACTGCGGCTAGACATAACTTTAAAAATAATAAAACAAAGAAATTAAGAAAGCTGTCTACAAGAGACTTTGTTTATTTGATTTTTCCCTCTGAAATATGTGCTTTTTGTCTGTGTCGGACCAGTCCTCACACAGTTATATTAATTTAGGTGTCCCAAGAATAACATAAGGAATTAGGTACCAGGCTCTTTCTGTCTGCAAACATGTCGGAGTCATTCCTGTATTTATCTGCAAGTAAAGGCGAATGAAGAATTACTTCGTGTTTTAGCAGCTTTTAAAGCTGAATTTCAAAGAATCAGGTACGTATTTACTTTGTGAATTTAAATCTAACATAAACAGCAATCACAAGGTAACATTTCTGATATGTTTTATTGCTTCAGGCAGTTAAGATGTATTTCGATTTAAATATGCCATGCACAAAGCTTCAATTTGGTTTTGTTTTGCTCGATAGGATAAAACCACAATAATTTGCTGCAGTTGCACTGGAAGAAATATTTAAAGATATTTTTTTAGTTTCGTAGTAGTCTCAATGTCCGTTATTTGGCCAATTTTACTCTGCATTTGATGAATGAAAATGTCTGTTCATTTGCATCTCTGAAATTTGAATATATTTCTGAAAATGTTTGCTTCTTTTTCTATTTTGAAATATGGGATTTTAAGAAAAAATTCATTGTTATATTGTTAGTTTTGTACATGAATAACTAATCCGACATGAAACTGACTTGAAACCATTGATTCTTTTGTTGTTGTAGGTACGGAGTCTTGTCAATCCAGTTGGTTTGGAGCAGAAACAATGTAGCTGGCAGCAAATATAAATCACTTTATTATTTTCTTTTTATTTTAATCGTTCAATAATGTGTAATAAAATTGCTTGTCTAATATTATACTCCTTACTATTTTCAATAGTATAGGGTCCAAAGCTATTACCAGCTTTGTTCAATGACTTCCAAGATGTAAGAAAAAAAAACAATTGTAACTAATTTCAACTCCAATTTTATATTATGTGTGATATTTGTGTGCATATATTGTCTTTGACTATTCATCTGATCTGTCAGTTCGTATTCAATAATTGGCTTTCATAATTTATAAATTTTTACAGGTAACAAAAATTTATGGCAGTATATTTACATAGATCTCTTTGTATGATAAGCAAAGAAACATATTTACTAAAGACAATTTTTTTATCATTAACTTTTTAAAAAACGTTTCTTTTACTAAACATATCTTACCAAATGTCAATTGCAATAAAAATTTTCCATTTTTTTGTGAATAGTTATTGACAAAAAGTCTAATTGACTTTCTCAGAAATTCACAGATCCTAAGGTGACTAACTGCTTTACTACAATGCACTGTTAATATTTATTTAGGAAGATACAATCAAAAAATTGTAATATTTAAAATTATTGTATTATTCAAGAGTAAGTATACCAAGTGGTCGTTATAGTGAGAACAGAGATATTTTGGTAATTCTAATATGCCTGATTGTAATTTTAATATAGGTTATATTGTGACATAATTATCAAAATGTGCCATTTTTCTTAATCATTATTACAAATATACAATAATTACAACAGTCATTTCCATTAACTGGTTCTTGGCTTAGAGAAATTGCAAAACATGCATATAGTCTCAAACTAGTGAATCATTAAAAAAATATTCCTTCGAAAACATCAACACATGCCAATTTAATATTTTCTTTATTTGGGCTGTGGCACAATATACAAGTAGTTTTGAACATTTCGTGCTAAATTTGGCGAGACTTGTTGAGAGGACAAGCATGACTTCTGGTGCGCTTGTGAGTTGTAGAACCGCATCTACAATTCTTTCTACTCAACACTGTGGTACTCTGATCACCACTTTCAACATCCTTCTTTGCTGCACTGACTAGATCAGGATCATCTACTTCAGCATCTTGCAAATCATCATCTTCAAGGCTGAATAGTTTGACGCTTGCTCCACTTCTTTCTCTCCTCCTGGTCTTCTGCTGTAGCCACTTTCTGGGAAACCCTCTGCCTTTTTGTCTCATCTGATTGCTTTTTTATCAAATTCCTCATCCTCTCCTCTCAACAGCTTTTTTTAGTGCTTGCACAACAGCAGGCAGCACTGGCAGATTCAACTCCTCGAAGAGCTCTACTATCCAGTGGTAGTCCTTGCCATGGTTGGTGTAGCACCAAGTCATTTCCCTGGGCCAAGCCACAATTTGTAGAAACAATGTAATGCAATCTGAAAAATATTTAAAAAAGTAAAATCTTTAAAAATGAATTGATATGCATGCACTATACACACAGCAATATACATACAAAATAAAAAGACGCTTCACAACTTACAGTGTTTTCCATAGTTTTGTATTGAAAATGTATTCACCACAATAATGACAATTATAAGAAAAAGTATAGATGTTTTTCAAAAGAAAATCAATTCGTTTTACTACCACATTTAAAAAAACGTCTAGCTGAAAATGCCAGTGCAAAATCTAAGAAAGTGGATTTGGTTAAAAATTCCCATTCCTCTTATATCACTACAGTTTTAAAAAGTTGCTTATTTTAGTTGCATTGTTATTGCACTTAACTATTCAACTGTAATTAAGAATCATCATACATCATTCGTATTCCCCAATTATCCCAAAAATTGGAGACTTGGTCACAGAAGCCATAAATGAAAGGTATTCATTATATTGTATATAGACTCTGGTCCTTAGTTCTAAACTGTGGCAGTACTGTGAAGTGTGCTTCGCATTTGTTGGAGTGGCCCCTACCAAGTTCCGGGTGAATAACAGCTTCTGCATCTTGAGCCCTCAACTCACACAAAAACCACAAAAGTTTTTTGAAATGTCCTCTGGTGTGCCAAACCCCATCTGCAGTTACTACTACTGCCCTTTTTCAACTGCCAAGCTCTGTGTCATTCAATTATGCATTTACTTTTCTAAAACATATTGCGTATTTTTGGAAAACCGATTTTATTCCTTATTGGTGCCTGTGATTGACAGGTCCAAAATTAATTAAAAAGTGGTGACATATAACATTGCATTGAAAAAAATAAAAGATAAAAGGTTCATCTACCATCACTGAAAGTCTCCAAGTGCATTGAAGCATTTCTTCTTCTGCGCCAGTGCATAAAGAACTGGATCTAAGCTAGCCGAAAAGTCTATCTGTTCTAATATATTCATCAATCTAAGACTCTTTTGTTCGTTTTTCAAATCTAAATCTTTCTCCGATTCTATGTTCACAGACGACAAAGCTGCTTCCTCAATTGATCTAGCTAAAGCTGAACCTTTTCTTTTTCTTGCTCCATATTTACTGACCATTCATGTTGTTCCTTATTTTCTAGTCTCGATACCCCTATTTCTTGCTCTTAATCTACAGCTATCCTGCAACACTATTATTCTTTCCCCTGAAGAGGTTTTACAGGAACTTAAACGTCTGAAAACTAGAAATCTCTTGGTCCCGATGGTTCTTGTTTAGTGTGCTTCTGAAATCCACTCCTCCGTCTGTGAACAATTCAATCTGTCACTGTCTTCGCGAACGTTTATCACTGAATGGAAAGATAGTAAGATATCTTCTCTATTCAAGAAAGGAAGCAGATCTATGTTCCCTAACTGCCGCAGTACTTCACTTCTACCTAAACTGTCTAAAGTTCTTGAAAAATGTACTGCCCAGAGATTGGTAGACTTTGTTGATAGTCGTCTATTTTCTCTCCAGCTTGGTTTTCGCCATGGTTTGTCGTGTACTACTCAGCTTTTGTGTGTCCTGCTTGATATTGGTAGATCTCTCAGCCGTGGTGTTGAAACAAACCTTATATATCTAGATCTTACCCATGCTTTCAATACTGACTGCCATTTTCGTTTACTATTTAAGCTTCAAAGATATGGTATTGCTGGCTCGCTTGTTAGCTGGTTTTCTGGTGATCTATCTTTTCGCCAACAACTTGTCGTTATTAACGGTACTTTTAATCCTTGGCAATTGGTTATTTCTGGAATTCCTCAGTATTTGGTACTTGGACCTATACTCTTCATACTTTACATCAATGATCTTCCAGAGTGTCCTGGCTTTTCCAGTGTGGCCATGTTTGCCGACGATGCAAACACTATGTTATAACACTTTGTGTTCTAGTGAAGACTCCTCTAATTTGCAATATGATCTGACTAGTATCTTAAACTGGACTTCTTTAAACGAACTTTTTTTTCAACCAAAGAAATGCGAGAATGTATGGAATTCTCATCTATGCTTCATCACTGCCTGGGTCTACTCTCTCATCGTCGTTGAACAAAAAACTGTTGATTCCGTCGGTGATTTTGGTGTTTATATTTCCAAAACCTTACACTGGTCATTTCATATTAACATATTGCTAAACCAGATAAAATACTTGGCTTTCTGCGAAAAACGTGCTCTCAAAACTACTTGTAAATTCTTTCAGGATATTGTACATTACTCTTTTCAGATCTAAGATCACATTTGCCAGCCAGGTATGGGCTTTGTCTTCCACTAATTCCATCTATTTAATGAAGGCCCTGGAAAGTGTGCAAAAGAGAGCCTCAAAACTTATTCTCCATAATCTCTACCTTACCTACAAAACTAGACTTATTGGCCTAAAATTTCTACCTTTGTCTTTCTACGAATATCTCGACTTTCTCTTTCTTTTTTTATGCTATCTTCAGGACTAAATTCATCTTAATACTGTTTAGTTCGTCCAGTTTTGCACATCAATAACTCGTCAGGTCTAGAACTTTGCCTCTTCCCGCAAGTACGTCCACTTTTCGCGACTCTTACTTTGTTCGCATGTGACCCCTTTGGAATGCACTCCCTACTGAAATCTGCGGGAATTTTAATGCCTTCTAAAAAAATTTTTCGTCTCATATGTAATTACTGTTAATTTTTTTATATTAGCTTATGTAACTTAGCTTACGTTGCTTTTCGTGTTCATTAGTAATAATTTTTTCCCTACTTTGTGATGCTGACCATAGACGTTTCAGCCTTTGTAAGGGACCCAATGACCTATTGTGGTTTCTCCTTGTTAACATCTAGCTAAATCTCAATAAATAAATAAATAGATAAATCTGCACTGTTTTTCTATCCCTGAAGTAAGTGAACCAAAGTTGTTTGAAAGCAGTCCAAGATCTTGTTCACTATTTCACTTAACTGAGTGGCCAGTAGTTTTTCAAAGGTCTTGCTATTGGATTGAAAAGGGTAACTGATCTGTAGTTTTGCGGGTCATCTCCCTTGTAGATTGGTACCCAACACCATATGGTTACAGATCTTATCATGACTAATAAATTTTCATGACAATTTTGGATCCATAGAAAAAGTCTGGATGATCGAGAAATCCAGATAATTGACGTTCTGCTGTAATTATTATGGAAGCGTTATGCCAAATGGGATATTGTTCAGTTAAAAGTTATCTGTCAAAGCCTGCAGTCTTGATCTATTGCAAAGGGAAGAACAAAAAATGTTCTTTAAATCCTGGCGAAACAACGAGTGGATGATAAAATATATCACAGAGTTAATGGCGTGAAAAAAGAGAGAAGTGATTACGCTTACATACCAAAAATATAATGAAATTCAATAATCTTCCTTTTTGTCTATCACAACTCACACTGAAGTTAGTCCCAGAAAAGTAGAAATGAAAGAATCAAAACAGTAAACATCATTGTCAAACGAAAGTTCTGTCTTCTCCTTCTGATAGAAGCTTTGTTAGATGTTTTCTCCTTCTGACAGAAGCTTTGTTAGAAATTACATTTCCTGGGGTCCTGTGTTGTGTTAACTTTATTGCAATCAGGGGGTACAAATGTTGAATTAACTCAAAGGGATCTAAGTGGCTGCAGGATTGTATCCATGGATGAACTCACATAAAACAGACCTTTCTTTCTTGATCAACCCTCCAACTACTGACCTTGGATTTTTTTAACACAGCCTTTTTTAGTGAGCTAGTGTGAGACATAACATAAACAAAATATCGTGTGTTTCCGTTAAGACCTCTCCTGAACATAAATATTTAAGGGGACCATACACTTGAAAAGTGCTTTTTTCCCAATTCACAAGTTTGATGAGTAAAAGTTAAAATGGAATCAGAAGCTACACAAACTTCGACGAACGGAGAATTAGTTTATACTTTCCGGACGAAATGATTTCTTTTAAATACTTTGAGAAACGTTAAAAGCGACGAAAATGGCTCAATTTTCAAAATATAAGTTTAAAACAGACATGTTGCTTTCTATAAAAACAGTTTATTCTAAATGACTGCTGCTTTCAATCCTTGATCGTTACCCTGGACCGCAGTTATTTGTTTCGGTGGTGCAAAGCTGCCCTGACATGAGCTGAATGTTGAATGTACAGTCGTTGTAGCTACGAATCTTTGCACTAGCAAAGAATCCAGGTCGCACCTGGAATGGATCAGACCGAACAATTGTGACCGATGCTGTTGGAACAGTAAATGTTTCTGTGTGAGCGGAAACATCGTTATTTGAGCGGCTTAAGACAAGAGACATTGGCCATTGGTCATTGGTGTTGGTATGAGGCAGCTTTGTAGGAATCGAGGCTTTTTAAACTTCGTTGACCACTTAACTGTGCCACAAAATTTTGCATCAAGAAGACTTGAGATGCACGTTTTTCGCACCGCATGGTTTGTGACTCTGCCTGGTATGCCTGCATTTTTAGCGGCCTTGGAAAGAAATTTGTTGATTTCGTTCTTTCCCAAGGGACTTTTCTTGTACCAAGCTTCATCTTCTGGTTTGTCTTGGTGTTTCACAGCAAAGTAAAACGGCGAATTAGGCTCATTCATCTTCTTGGGGCGATGACAGTTTGACTGGACAACGTTCATTACTAGTTGCTTGCGTTAATATTAGAGACCTTACGCAACAGTACGGCAATAGTGGTCGTGTGACGTGCGTGACAGCATGGTTCATGAGCAATTTGACGGAATTGCCGGTTTGAGACTGCCGGCGAGGTCACAAACGAGTATATCAACTCTCTTATCATTTGCAAAAATAAGTTTCAGCCAGGCAGACCTTGTTTGTTCAAAGGATTTTTTTTTGCTTGCTAAAACCGAGTTTCAAGATGAGAGAGAACACAAAATTGCTGTCTTGCCAATAACAAGAAATGTTCATTTGTAGAATTCAGTAAAGCTCAGTTTTACAAATCATGCTGTATCTCATCTATGCTATGACACAAAAATATGCAACCTCGACGTTAGCCAGGATGATGCCATCCATAAGATTTTTCAATTCTTTTAAAATGCCAAAAACCTGAAATAAAAGTGGAAATTATAAGCTCTGGCAGTTTTAAGGGATTTCAAACATTCTGTTATCTGCACAAGTACAATCCACCTAAAGGAGTAAATACTAACATTGCAATTAACAGTATAGTTTTCGGTAATCTTGAAGAACAGCTCACCTCAGTCAACTGTCGGACGTTTGTTGGCCGTCTGTCGGCTATCTGTTGGCCAAGTGATGGTCGATAGATGGCCAACAGTCGGCCAACAGATGGTTGACAGACGGCCAACTGTCGGTCAACAGTTTTTTTCCAAAGTGGTAAGCATCTGTCGGCCAACAGATGTAACATGTTGGCCAACTGTTGGCAATCTGCCGGTATATTGTTGGTAGACTGTCGGTCATAACTGATCAGTTTTTACGGCTGTCCGACTGAAGTTTGCATCGGGCATACATATTAAAGCACTTCAGTCATCCAACTTCACTTCAACATTCATTCAAATTGTTGTTGTATTTGAATCAGGGCCTCTGACATTTCATGATTGCGCAATTTCGTGAATTAAGCCAAAAATTGTCTACGATTGCGTAATTTGCTTATTTCCTCGTAATTCCGTGAAATTCGTTTGAAAAAATACCTACATGACAAAATATGAATATTGGACAAATATAAGCAGTATTGACATTTTAAAATGAGTGACCAGGCCTTTGGTGAGCAGGGAATTTGGTACTACTTATTAAATTAAAGCAATTGGCAATTGCCTCGTTAAAACTGGCCAATTGTAGTCCATGATAAATGTAGGTCCTTTTTGTTCGAAAAATATAAGGCCACTTAAAAAACAAGAGGCTCGCTAAGCCGTTACTTGTGGTACGAGAGGAGACTGAAGTGCGGTTGCATTCCAGTTGCGCGATGAAAAAGAAAAAAAGAAGTGGGGCGTTCCGACTTATGATAT